>CM077018.1:360127-647470 GCA_039090855.1 Macrothele yani
TCAGTTCCGTTCGGTTGATCATCATAGCATTAAACATTTCATGCATTCTTGCACACATGTGTTATAATGTTTGACAGTGCTGTTAGGCCATTCATTGTTCGTGTGCATATTCACTTCCTTTCTGTGTAACGTTGTGCTGCATCGTGGATATGCTGACTTTCCGCACTGTTATTTTTCTGCGTACCGCAGCTTCTAATGAATCTCCAATGTTCAGAGCTTCGTTATATAATAACCAAAATACCATCATAGCACCCACAGTTAATAATACCATTGCCTTTTCAAAGATTTATTACTTTTTTCTTTGCTGCCGTACCATATAAGGACAAACTACACATAAAAATGGTAAATTACTTTATTACATTAAAAATCAGTGTCACAAATCGGAGGCCCAGATTAGATATTTCCTATATGGTTTCTTAGCAACTGAGTACTCATGGATTTAGAATCATTATTTTTTCGAAAGGAAACTTATTGATTTCATTTGAAAAAGAACTGAAACAATTCAACATGCAGTTTCAGTAGTATCAAGTTAGTGCCAAAAAATGAACTTCTTCCGTATGGTACACGTGCGCTTGTCAGACGTTCGCTCTGAGAATATTCTTGCAGAGAGACGTCGCTACTGTCCACAAGGAACGCGGGTTCTCCAAACAGCAACTGCAGTCTCCTTCTTATTAAGTTAATGGAAATACATTTCGGATTCTTTCATACTTGCGATTTTTTCTATTAGTTAAAATTTTATTTTTTTCTGATTTTGAATAATATACAGAAAATTTCGGGAATTGCGATATATTCAATTGTTATGGTGCAATCAAAATTTTGGTTTATATTCTCATTTGCCAAATGCAGAATCAATGCACTGGGACAGTCATAAATCATACTTTAATGGATATTTCTTGATCACAATATGCATGGTGAAAGTATCCTGGAAAAGTTAAGAAATTCAATAACCTTTTATATTTATTCTGTTTTCGTGACGACGAAAGTTTCGCTAGGTTTGACACAGCTCCTCCCGAAACGATTAACCTGCAAATATTAAAATCGCTTATGAAAACATAAAAAAATATTAAAATCGCTTTAGGGAGGTGTTGACGGTCAAATTATTTTGTTAATCGCTGCCCCGCGGGTGATAGTAATAGATGCAAAATGGCATGTCGTTAAGTAGTTTTGAAGATGGCGAAAAAAATAAAATATTTACGAAAGGTGTGGGTTTTCTTGATCCTCATAATCATCTCAATGACTGCAGTAAGCAGTTTGTGCATATATTTCAATATTTTAACTGTCTGACCGGTTTCAGTTGTGTTCATATTTTTACCTTTTTCTTAAACTCCTTGAATTTGGGTTATTCTTTCCGACTGCGATATACAAACTTTGATTGACCGCACTGTCTCTACTCACTAGTCTGCGCCGTGACGTTGTTCATCCATTGTCAGCTTTGGATTTTCGGTTTAAAACCAGCCATCCAGCACTGCAAGACCATGACATTAGACAATTGAGTTCCCTCAGCTATTTCTTTAGTTATGTCCTTCAGTGTGTGACGTTACCCTCTGTTGCTACTTGCTCTTGAAACGTTAGTGTCGTGTTTGTTACCGTTATGCACGACACGTTGAAACCCAATCAGAAGAATTGATATTCAACTGAATTCACTTTAACACAGTGAACTCATCGCTCTAGGTGTCTTTCTCTATTTCTTGACAGTCTTGCTCAAAGACGCATGCCGCCTTCCTACTCAAGGTGTAATGATTCTCTGCGCTGCGCATTATGCCTTAGCACCGTATTTCCTTTCTTTGGTATGATTTTGAGGAGGCTGATATTTCGAGGGCCGTAAAATTCTGAAAAGTGCGTCCGTGCAGTTCCTGTCAGCGATGTTGATCCCAACCATTGTTTCCTATTGAAAAGTCGAGATTTACCAGACAATCGAGCAGTTCAATGAAAATAGGAAATAAAAACAGCAACAAAAAAAAACGATCTTATTTAAAGTAGCTGTCATTTTATATCCCCTTTTTTACTTTCAAGTTAATTAGGTTTTTTTCATAATATTGCCGCAGAACACTAGTTAGAATAACGTAGTATGTGGCACCGGAAATAAATTACGTGCCATTTTACAGTTCCAAATTTTGATTCCCAAACGGTGCTGCAGTAACATGCTGGCTTACGACAATTTGTCCGTGAAGGGTTCTGGTTCGAAACCCGGTGAGTCATGGAAATTGTGTTTGACTTATGGCTGTCCCTTCCCTGGAACCGGTGAACCTAGGTTAGAGACAGCACGAGTGGTTTGAGTCCATTGGAGTTGCTCACGGTGGTCGCTCTTTCAACTCAAAAAAGGTTCAACATTGAATTACGTACTAATATGCTGCTTAATTAAACATGTGGCACCAACGAACTTGGTAGTGTGACAATATTTTCCCAGCTCGTGATTTTCCGCTAGAGCAAAAATGTTGCCGTCATTGCAACGTACGGGTAGCATCTGTCAAAATACTCCGTAAAAAAACAAAAATGTTCCTTTTTTCTAACTGCTTGCGGATCTCCATTTTTGAATATTGCTTTACCTGTTTCAGTTATGAACATATTTCTGGAAACATTTTTGAAATGTAAAACTTTTTATCATAATTTCTGCGGGGATGCTTTAAAAATCGAAGTGCCGTCAAGAACGTTATAGTAGTTTTAAAGATGCGCACATAATCAGCGTCAGACCATAATCCGCAGAAATTAATGTTTTAAAAATTTTAAAAATATATTCCGCGAATTATGAAGATGAAAATACATATAATCTTTTCTTTTTTGTTAATAAATGGTACTTTTAACCTAATCGCATGAATTCACATTTTGTTCAAAAATATATCGCTTTCTGTATTGATTACAAAATTTCCTCGTGCAATTTTTTGTTCATTTAGAGAGCATGCATTTCTCTTATAAATCAGGTGCATGGGATCTAAGCATATTGTGAAGGGAGCAATTGCGTAAATTAGATTCATAAAAATAAACATATTGTTATATTCAGTAAGTACGATTTAGTTTTTCAATTGGAAAAACTCCTCTATTACATAGCTTTAAGTAATTTTCTCTCTTGAAGAAAAGTGTTGGAAATATTCTCCTCAGTTTTTCTCCAATGTATATGACGAAATAAGTCATCCTTGCCAATATGTTTATCTAATTCATCGCAAGAGAGGAAGTGGAAAGATGATTTATTTAAGTCAGTAAATTTTCACGCAAAGCAACATATCTGGAGTACTGCAAAATTAGAAAAAAGTTTCCTCAAATAGGAGTTCTGACTATGAATCATTTTTGCGTAAGGGAAAATAGTGTGAGGGTAAATATGTTTGCGAAAATCGTCTTACAATGAATGGTCCCTTTTTCTACATAGTTGTGAATCTGAAATTTAAAGAGAGTTAAAAGGGTGGTTTTAATTAATTCTAACATTTAAGCAACCGGGAATTCCAAGATTATCAATGGCTGTTAATGTCCTACAAGCCTAGTGTAATGCGTCTGTTAAATGTAAGGCATGTCTTTAAATTCGACAGAAAGTGATGACGCAGCATGAATGACGTCTGCTTGCCTGATATAACCTCACTAAAAAACTCCCACTTTTTATATAGTCGGCTGTATCCTCCGTTAGCAAATCATATATTTAGAAATTATTTCTGAGATGTGACCAATACGCACAAAGTACGGCAAGCGTTTTTCGGTAAATTACTTCAGGTCGGAATTCATGTTTAAAATGTGAACATTGGCACTGCAATCGTGAACTACTTGCTTAACGAATGACATGAAATCTTCTTGGAAGTTAATTTTCATTTAGGAATTCAAATAATTATTTTTTCTGGTTAAGGGTTTAACGACTACCATGAGCAAATATCCAGAGACACTATACGGCAAACACACGACCCATACATCATCAGACATTAGAATCAGAACCAGTGTCAGGCACATTGTCGGAAACCACCTTGGGTCATTTAGTCACAGAAAACGATTTTTGTCATTTATCAAAACAGACAAATCAAAAAATATTTTTTTACTTGCAGTTTTAAGCACATTTACACAATAATTACTATAACGTCCATGCAGTGAGAAGGTTCTTACTGAAAAGAATGAAAGCATTAAAATTATTTTGTTATGGAATTAATAAAGCGTATTGCTTAGCGACCTTATAATATTTCTTTTTTTTTTTTTCTAAATTTATATACCGCTTTCTTGTGAAATGTTTTAATGTATCTGGACATTACAGTACGAAACTCCATCATAGTTTCTTGCTGTAGAACAAACTGATAATTCCAAGCCTTTCTGGACTGAGTTCATCAGGTTTCAGCAAAGATCTTATACACTCAAAGCTAAATACAGTGAAATACTTCTGTACAGATCGAACATACTCTGATCTGCAAGTCACCTATAAAGTTCACCGGATCAAACCCATACATCTCCAAGTGTCACAGTTTTTTAAGAAACGCTTTAAAGGACCTGGTACTCTGGATAAGCATCTGGAAAAACAGCCTCAGGTTGTAAATGACATTTCTCCCAGTGGAAAACCAACACTGACCAGTGAAAAAGCAGGTGTTGATTCCATCTCGCTTGGAAAGTACTTTCAAGGCTAAGCGCAGAAGTGGTATGTATGTATGTATGACTAAAAGATCGTTTAGTTCCCGTATAGATGAACACAACAAATGAAAAAAGCTGAAATTTAAATGCAGGTCTTGGGGCAAGAACAGCGTACGTCTAAAAACAAGGACGCAACGCCCCAATGGGCAGGTTGGAAATGCTTAGCTCCATACATACACTTTCCAACTTCCGGAGATCTGCCATCAGATAGACATGTGTTATACTCACAACGAGATAGGCGTGCAACGATGGTGTACCTCATGCAAGTGATACTTGCACCGCATATGGATAGGTATCTATTGTTAAGAGTGAAGACTTTTACTTTGCTAGTTGATGTTTGATTCACGTAAAGATTTTCCTATATGCATAATTTAAAGTTAAGTCACAGAAAGTATCAACTTTTAAAGTTAACGTTTACTATGAGATATCTTCTGGAAGGTTGGTGTAAATGGTCTGGAAAAAGCCACCATCACTGAGGTAAGCAAAAGCTTTTCATTATCTGTCATTTGTTCTTGCACCATAAAATATAACAGATTTTCGTACTATATATCAATTTGATATATTTAAAGTGCTCTTTGTTTATTCTTTTTATGTATTTACATCTCCACACTTTCGGGCAGTGCTAATTCTTAGTAGCAATAATAAATTTCAACTGGTTAGACTTGCACTCAAAACAGCAGATATTGTGCTTACACTCACGGACAATGAAATTTTGGCACCAAGAAGGAAGCGTGTTTGCGATTGAAATGAAATTTTATGAGTGACGTAATGATACATGATGAATGATACACATGATGCCAAAAACAGAGCTTCAGCACAATTAGAGAGTGGGTCCGTGGCACGCAGTCCTGACACTTTAAATAGCGTGTCGCACCATGCTCTCGATAAAAAGCTGCGATACATGCTGCAATACGTTACGGCAGGGGAGGAGAACAGACGCCTGATGTTGCCTTGTTGCAGAATGGCATATACACGTGTTGGACGGTGTGCTCCAAATCCAAGACAGTGCGGCAGGGCGGTATCTGGCTTTTCAACTAATCCCCATTCATTCTCAATAGAGAACATGCCGTGGAATAGCCGGAAAATGGAAGTGTCTGGACATGATGTAGGCAGTCCTCGGCAACATGAGAGCCTTGTGCATGAGGTCCTTATCTTGATGGCATAGCGCCCTCTGGAATCTTGGATAGGACTGGGAGCACATGGAGCCGTAAAATCTCTTCCACATGCTGCGGGTATCTTCAGTGATGCACGCACCACTACTAGAGCTGAGATTGGACATAGAGCGCAGCGTAAAGACTCCACAGACCATAATGCCTGCAGTAAAGGTAGTAGGTGTGGCGATCAGTAACGAGTGTTGGTATTGTGCAGTTGAACCGGGAACTTCCAAATCGGACGACCGATGGATCATCTGTCTCAAAAACAAAGCGGCAGACTCATCGATAATAAAACAGTACTCACACGCTTCGCAAGTCTGGGGCGTTCCGCGCACCGCTCTCCGGGGCTTGTCACCACCGCAAACGGAGCCGGCGATGTTCCGGGGTTCATAGCACACACATAAGATAAAAGTGCTGAGATGGCAGCTTCGCTCTCCGAGAGGCGTCGGGACAATTGTTCGTGTGGCGCTAACAGGATCCGCAACATTTGCCTGTATAGTGGACCGTGTTGCCGTTCTCCTCGATCCGTTTGTGCCTGGCGCACGATCCGTCTATCCTCCTCAACCGATGGTCCTACTGGTCCATCCGGGAACTGCTCCGCCGTGCGGCAATGCCGTGACGTATCCACTGCTTCCATTACAGTCGGACGGTATTTTGTCAGAACTTCCCCATGGTGCACCGACCACTCTGCAGGTTTTCATGCTTCGATTTGATCAGGCCTCCTATCAATAACCAGATAATTTGCAAAGAAATCGACGTCTCTGCGGTCTACTCCGTCATTCTTTGTCACTCTGTGCTCTAGCTTACGTTCGTTTAAAGCCGGTAATTTTCAGCGGTACTTTGACGGAGCACGCCGGATTTTACGGCTGCCGGTTCGTGATTGCAGTGTCACCACAGAGTGTGCGGTCATGCACACTCGTCGCACTAAACGTGTATAATTTCAAAATCAGCGAGCACTCAAGCTATTTGTAAAGCTCTGCGCTTGTAGAATATTTTCGTGAAGGTGCGCAAATTTCAATATCTATGAATGTATAAGTAAGGTTCTGAGTTTACCCAAATTTCAAACATTTATCCATATTTTGGGAAGTGCTATGTATATTTTTCCCAAATGTTTGTATTGCTTCACATTCTTTCGTTGAGAAAAATAGTCAAGAACTGATATTCTACAAAGTAAATTGAAATTGATGATACGATGATACCTTGAAACAACCTTTATCCAAATGTAGAAAACACCTCTATTAAAATAACTGAGTGCAGTTTAATATTTGAAAGAAAATGTACATAATTATTGAAATAAAAGATTTCTGTAGGACATGGAAAATGTAAACATAACATTAAGCTTTTAGTTAGGACCTTTCAACAGTAGCCGCTTACAACTAGCTTCACTGGAAGCTCAACATTCCAGCTTAGATTTCATGTTTAGTTTTACATTTCTTCACGAAAGTAAGGTTGCAAAGGCGACCTCTTTATGAATTTTGATATTTCCACAATTACGTAATAGGTTTTGTACGAGGTTTGTCCTAAATATAAAGCCTCTTCCCAAATAACGCCTCTCTCTGTGGAGATATTTAATAGTATTGGTAAAAATTACATTGAGGTCTGCTAGACGTATTAGTTCTGTGTAAAATGTTTGTGAAAATCCTTGGTCTGAGATCTAGTCAGACCCCTGATTTTCACAAACAGTGCGTGTACGCACGTACTATTTGGGAAAAAAATACGTGTGTGCACGTACTATTTGCTTCTATGAACACAGTAGATCTCGTTGAGATCCACTGGACTCATTGGTTTTATGCAAAACGTTTGTGAAAATCCTGGGTCTGTTTCTTATCCCATTACCTCACAACCTGTTCGACGTCATTGCTACTGTATCCTCAAAAACTATGGCCACGTAACTTTTGCTTCATGTGGGCAAAAGGATGAAACGTGGCGAGTGTGGATTTACTGTTCAGCCCATTTTAAAAGAGCCCCATAATATAAAAATAATGGGTTACTTTTGACATGACATGCAAGTATCGCCAAACCATCTTTTTCTTTGCTATTCTTTGCACTCTGTATTCCCTGTGACAAAAAATTTTATTTCCGGAATTTAGCTGTTTGACACTGTTTGATCACATTAAATGACACACGAAGATGGAACGAACAAATTGACAAGAAACTTGACATGCATGTAATTACGTAACCGGCAAAAGCACTGATGCTTAAACCTGTGATCCGACACTCGATTTTTAATGGCTGCGATTGATAACGTACGATCAGTAGCAGAACATAAAATAACTACCAATGATTTACCTAAACGGTCACTATCAATATTTAAAAAATGAAACCCTTTCTAGAAAGCCGACGATGCATTTCACAAGGTTTTAAAAAGCGTATTTCGACACGCTAGTAATTTGATTGAACTGGGTGTATGCATTCGGAGCATGACAAGTTGTTGTTGTTATATAAGACGTTCATACGGTCTTATATTATTTGGCTAAAAATTCGACAAATTAAAAGAAAATGAGATATACATATTTCAAAGTGTGCAACATAATCACAAATGGTGAAGACATTTCCCCTTGATACCGCATTTTTAGCAACTTTTAAGGTAAAACGTACCTCCAAGTAAGACTACGTTAATAAACGCTGCAGAAGGTGTAACACAATGTAGCGGTCACGTCAAGCTTTTCTCCGCCGAAAGGAAGGTCATCCTGTGTCTTGTTCTGCCTGCCAGTTTCGTGGGAGAATACTACATGAGAAAACGTGTACGTTCTTCTCCGGAAACACTAATATTTTGTAGTGCTACGCTGCAGAAGATAGTTCTTCATTTCTGTCTCAGCTTTTCAAAACACAAGCTGAGAATTTCTTCCTTTTCTTTAATATGATTCCCTGATACAAAATTGAAATTATTCAGATTCATTTCTTGCTCCTTGAAAAGCGTTAAAGTTGATGTTGCATTTTCTCCAACAAATGTTGTAGGTAATTCGCAAAATAAAATTTTAGTTTTGGCATTGACTGCTTTTGTTCGAATTTCAGTTTGTATTCAACTTATACGCATACCTTTTATCCTATCTTTTTCATCTATGGCAAGAAGGCCATAGGGCTCTATTTTGTATTGTGGCTGAAGAAGAAATTCCAGATGTTGCAGTATGGAACGAAGTCTGAAGGGTAAGAATTTTGGCAAAGAGAGACCAACATTGTAGAAAAGCCATGAAATCACCAGTGCGCAATGAACTCCTGAAAAATCGGCCTCACCGGCTGCGCAGTATTCGACTCGATGGCTTCTGATAATTCTTCCCAGATGGGTCCGCGTTCGAATCCCGTTCCGCTATTCGCAAGGGATTGATAAGAAACCATAGAAATGCGGTACCCAAAGTATCAGGCATTCATGGCTTCCCGGACGTAACCATTTACCTCTTAAGAAAATTGCTCTCATGACCTACTGCTGATACCTAGTTTATTCACAAAAGCGTATTCACCACAAAGTTGTTTTTGGAAGAAGGTGAGTCATGAATTGAGGCAATTTTTGTCGGGAAGAATGCGAATCATAACTTCGCCGGAATCGGGCACCGATAGGAAGATTTGATGACAATGGAGATCCTACCGTTGTGCAAATAGACAATACTTATTTCTTTCATAGGAAATATAATCAAGCCCGTTACAGGAAAGGACACTAGTTTTTGCTGGCATTCAGACAGAATCGGGGAAATGTTTCTTGCAGGACGCGCCCAATTGGTAAGCAATACCATTGAAACGGTTGATTGTAGAACAGATATTACCAGGAAAAGCATATCACGTGTAACTGTTGGGTAGTATATGCAGAAATAGATACTTAACAAAACGGTATTTATGACCATTCCATTATAATCCACAGTGAAAATTTTGTTAATCCTGATGATCGCGACATTCTTAAACAGAATATAGAAAACTTGTGGAAGAGATTAAAAAGGAACCTGAAGCTCTAGTTTGTCACCCGCAGATCACTATTCGGCTTCTACATGAAGGAGTTCATGTTTCGAACTCACTCTCCCGACACAAATATATTCGGTAACTTCTTAATCGTGGTTGCACAAAATTACATTTGAGAAAAAAGTAAGGGGGAGGTACGCAGTTAAGTTTTAACGGTTTTCGTGAAACGCATACGCTGTTTATACTTCACTTTTTGTTTAGTGTTGAACACCCATCATGAGGAACTACTCCTGTTTTCAGTCGCCCATCCCTGATTTTCGGTGATCTAGTTCCAGGGAAGAGAGAAAACCACTGCCGTAAGGCAAACTTAACATCTACGCCTTAACTGGATTCGAACCCAGACCCATCTCTGAAGAACAGTCAGATACGAGCGAACATACCACAGCGCCACCCGGACGCTGTACAAACAACTGTAAAAGCTGTTAAAAGTCACCTGTCTTTAGTTGAAAAAACAGCTTTATTCTTAATTCGGGGTTCAACGACCCCCGATGGCAACACTGAGAGCTATGAATACTCGCCTATACATTATTTAAGGAAACTGATGCCAGGAATGGAAAAGAGAATGTTCCGTAAGAAAAATTTGCCTCCCAGGCGTCATCTGCGTTTCCAACCGAGGCCCACTCGAGCGAACCGTTAAGAGCCAGCAATTTCAACATCTGTTTAAACGAATCGGAAGCCAATTCTTCAGGCAAGTCATTCATATGCTTGGCCAGGCATATTTACTGTCATCGACGACAAGTAAAAGCAGAAGTTTCCCTTACATGTTACAGCAGTTAGCTCTAGAAGGAGAACTGCAATTTTCATTTCTATGTCTCTAGAAAAGTGTTAAAACGCAGTTGCGTTCGAATTATATTGCAAAGAAAAAAAAATAAACAACCTCGAGGGGGACGTGAGTTCATACATTCCGCATGAAAGAACAATACGCGAAAACCAAGCAATTCTTAGCTTGTGTTAAAAAAAACTGAGACAAAAATGCTGAGATATTTTCTGTATTGTAGCCCTACAAAATAGAAAGCTTTCCTGGCAAGAACGTAATCGGTTCCCTTTGTGTTCTTACGCCAGTGCATGGGCCTCTGAAGCGAACATAATGACCTTCCTTCCAACAAATCCAAGACTGGCGTCTGCGCCGCAGCGGTTATTCGCTTCGTCAAACTTGGAAGTAAGTTTTACAGAAAAAAGAAAAGGTTTTAAATTCATTTTAAAGCTGACTTATCACCATCAGCTGTCAAATTGCATTTTGTAAAATATGTGTGCCTCTCGTTTCGAAAATTTTAACCAAATAATTTAGTACTCTCAACTACTCATCTACCATATCATTCACTGCAGTGAAAATCAGAATACAGATTGCGCCTTAAACGGTAAAAACAGTATTTAACTTTAAAATGTGAAAAGAAACACTAAGAACACACATGTGTTAAACCCATTCTACTTCAATAAAACCTTTTTATAAATTTGGAAATCCAAATCCGTCAGAGGACTCGCTAGTCGAATCAACCGGCATTCAGATATAACGGATCTGGAGGATTAGAATTAATTCCCGTGATTGAGCGAAGGTGAAGATTATCAATGAATGAAATACGGGATTATACCATTGTACAATACAAATTAGGAAGATGTGAATCCATTAATTGGTGTAAATACAACATGGATGTTAAGTCAGTTAAAAACTGAAAACTTTAACATTTCATCGTCTTGGACCGAATCGAAAACGCGTCTCATGGATATCGCCCAATTTGCTAACCACTACCCCACCCAGAAGGAACAAGTTTCCTATCAATTTGAATATAACCGCCATAGGATTCTTTTATCAATGCAACGCACATTCAGAGAACTTGAAACTTGGTCGTTCTGGGTGGTGTAGTTTTGAATATACTCGGGCTACATCCAGGTGACGGGGGTTCGATTTCCGCTCCTGGAAGATGAAACTTTCAAGTTTTCGTATATTATCTGACTTAACATGCATGTCATATTTACAACAATAAACGGATTCACATTTTCGAAATTTGTATCGTATAATGGCGTAATCCCGTGTTTCATTCACCGATAAAAATGTTTGTATCATAAATATAAAACCCATGAGCATTCTATCCATAATAGATGGTTACCTTTGTCGGTGCTACTGCTGCAGATAATCACACATTTCAAGGGAACAAGTGGAACTTCTTATCTGATTGTTCCGCGCTACGCCAGTGTGCATCAATGAGATCATGCATTAACGTAACCCCAAGCCTTGATGAAGAAGCTACGTACTTCACTAAATATGGAAGCCAAACTCAATGTGTTTTCCTGAGGAATAGCTAGGAACTGCATTTTCACGAAGAAAGCAGCCGGAATTAAAAACTGTATTAATTTTGTTCTAACAAAAATTTTATAAGCATTTTGACTACTACTTATTTTTTTATGAACATAAGTGATTATTAAAGTATTTCAAACAAACTGATATGACAAAATGGAAACATTCCCAATAAATTGATTCAAAAACGCATCGTTGAATTGGGTTGTAAAATGTAGATTATATTGTTATAAATATATAAAAGAGTGCATTTTATTCAAATTCTGATGGATTTAAGAGACATAAAGTGAAAGTGAAACATAACAGAGCTTCAGTAACTAAATGTTTGACAATAATGCATTTAGTGCTTCAGGGTAGAAGATGAATGAGAAAGAAGGCAGTTTTAATTTGACAGTACACTGATTTAAAATTTTAATTACGGTTTGTAGCGTTACTCTTAAAAGAAAAAAAAACATTTCAAAACACCAGCAGAAGAACACTAAATTAAAACGAAGTTCCACGAAACACCGATCCTCAAAATTAAATGAAATAATAATGTTGTTTTCTCATAACCAAAATACCTTTAGAAATAATGCTGTTGCTACTTTCCAGAGAAGTTAAATTCAAGTACGCTGTTCCTATGTGGGACGATATAAAGAATTAGCTACCTATTCTACCCCTAAAGGTACAGCTTTTCGAGAAACCTTGGAGATCATTACCAACAGCGATACTTGCAATGATTGCGTCTCGCTAGAGTTGCCACGAATTTGGAACAATTCATCAAGTTATATTTTTCAGTTGCAGTTTCTGTCTAACTTCCTTGAAAAAGCCATCTGGCTGACGTGCAAAAGCTTGGAAACGCTAATCAGTCTACTTCGTACGCCAATATATCGGATCAGTGGTACAGTCTTACTATTTACTACTTAATTGGAGTACTGTTCCTCGTTATCAATTTAAACATGCACCTTAATGTCAACAAGAACTTCTCTTGTTCGATACAGAACTGCATTTAGTTCATTGTACCCCATGTGTCATGTCAGACAAACTGAGAATTGTATCAACATGGAGTGCGAACAGAACCAACTTCTCCCGACTTCCACTCTAGCTTGCTACCGTTACAGCACCTAGGACAACGAAGTTCCCTGAAACTGAAGGTAGACTCTAACGTAGAGACGTGTTCAAACTTCAAATCTAACCTCAATCAAAGCAAACATTTCAATGTTTCCTCGTAGATTTCACTGTTTCCGTAGTGGGGAAGCACGAGGAAACATTTCAATGTTTCCTCGCAGTGTCCATGAATCTCTCTAATCACAGGACATTTTAATTTAGGCACTTCTGAATTTCTAATATATTTGTGAAGCTCATTTCTTCTTTAATTTTGTTAGTATCATATATTTATGCTCATGAACATTGTCATTGGAATAAATATGCTCAATGATGCATTTCGTTTTTGAAAATTACCACTTCTGCTGATACGTAATTATGGAGGAACAGATTTTACTTTTACTTTGTGCAAGCACAATTAGGCTTTTACATGAAGGCAATTTGACGGCTTAATTTGGTTATATTATCGGATTACCGTTTGCTTAAAAACTAACCTAACCATTCTACACATAATTATGGGAGAACAGATATTTTTATTAAGTAAGCACAATTGTGCTTTAAAAGAAAGACTATGAACTACTAGGAAATAAAGGTTTGATAACATTAGTTTTTATTTTATTTTTTATCTGCAGAAATTACTGCATGCAAAATTATAAATTCCAGGTTATTTCGTTAAATTAACAAATCATTCCTTGTTAAAATTATAATTAACATAGGCAGCAGCTCTCACATATCAATCCACATAAAAACAACTGCAAAGTATCTTCTTTTCACTTTTTTTACTTTTGTATTTTTGTTTTCACATTTGTTCTTCTGTATATGGAAATACGTTATTTATATCTGTATTCCACAGATTATCAATATCCAGCGAGCATCGCTAGCACCGATTGCGGTGGTTTGGGACCAATTAACGTGGGATATTATCCAGTAGCGTCAGCACAACACTACTAGAAAATATCCCGCAATGTCGTAGAATGTTGACTTCAGTGATGAGTCATAGATTTTAGTTCACAACGATGACCAGTGCATAAGTATCCGGTGTCGAATAAGCCAGCTCACGGATCCTGCCTTTACCGTAGAACCGTACACGGCTCGCACACCGGCAGTGACTATCTTTGTAGCCATTTCGTATAACAGCTGGACTCCTTTGCTAGTCCTCTGTACCACCAGTACGGCTCAACGGTGAGTAGAACATTCTACGAATTTGTTGTATTATCTTTCCTGTCACAGCATCATCGAGCAATTTTTAACTATGATAATGTCTGGCCACACATGGTGCAGATCTCCCCAGTTCTGAACCCGTAATGTTCGACACCCTTTCATATCCATTCAGACCATTTGGCTTTTCACAGGCCGAATATGTTTGGGACATGATGAAACGCCAAATAATCCTATTCCGGAATGTCAGCGAACTGCCAGCAATTTTGTCTCCAGCTGGCATGCTATACCTCAGGACAATATCTGTCAAATGTATACGTCTGCGCGATGTCGTGTAACTGCTTGTACCTGAGCTAGAGGTGGCGGTACATGTTTTGACTTTTCCACTGGTGTAGCTGTTTTATCAAAATAAATGGCCCAACTGCACTAGAATTGGAATCATTTCCTTTTTTACACATGTACCAATTTTCATCTCGATTGGATTATTTCTTTTGGGTGTTTCATTTTTTTCTCCAAAAGGTTTATTTCTATAGCATGGGTTCGGACTCTTGTGAAGGTAGTGGTTTATGCGTTTGTAAACTCATGGAACAGGTACGATGAATCAAAATCATTATGGGCTGTCGGGTGCTTCCAGTTGAACCCTCTGCCTGGAAATGGAAATTAGCGAAGTTCAAAATACACCGTTCTTTGTCATGTTGACCAACGAAAGTTGAGACGAGATTTCTTAAAAGAAATGAAAAGTTTAAGACCTTTTAAAACATATTACATATAATATGTCATTGGAATGTTAAATTGTATCCTCAAAAAGTACATATCTTTCTATGGTTAAAAATTGTCTTTTAAGTTCAAAAATGTGAAAGTGTTTTATGCATTAATACTTCTTCCACAAGTTAACTTATCTCATATTTAGTGAAGTTTGTTTTTCTAGCATTTTCATATCCAGACAAAGTTTAACTAATCCATAGAAGGACTCTGACGTTAAAAATTCTTGTGTGCAGTTTAATACTTAGATTATTTTCATAAAGGAATGTCTTGGCGTATTCTTAGTTTCTATATACACTGACGGAAAAAAATCCCAACACCAAGAAGGGGTTGTGTTAGATAAACGACAGTTGGTAGGTGGTAAGAGTACATCTGTAAGATGACGTCTATGAAAAATTTCGCGCTCGGCGCGTACGTGTGTCGCTAGTAGCGCCCATTGGAACATGCAAAGCAGGTTCGCTGTAAATACGCGCTGTAACGTTCGTGAGCGTTAGTTATTGTTGAGATTCGACGTAGTGTGTTGATGTCAGTCAAGAATGCTCTTAAGAAGACGAAGAAGCCATTATCAACAGCTCACGGAGTTTGAACGAGGTCGTGTAATAGGGCTACGAGAAGGTGGATGTTCTTTCCGTGATATTGCAGAACGTCTTCGCAGGAATGTAGCCACTGTGCATGATTGTTGGCAGAGGTGGTCAAGGGAAGGTACTGCCTCAAGAAGACCGGGTTCCGGCCGGCCACGTGGCACTACTGAGAGGGAAGACCGCCCTGTACGGTGTATTGCCGTGGCGCATCGTACTGCGTCTGCGGCAGCAATTCGAGCTGCAGTTGCCACCACTGTGACACAACGAACTGTTACAAATCGGTTACTTTAAGGACAGCTCCGAGCCAGACGGCCTGTAGCGTGCATTCCACTTACTCCAAACCAGTGCCGTTTGCGACGTCAGTGGTACCAAGCTAGAGCTCATTGGAGGACGGAGTGGAGATCTGTTGTGTTTTTAGATGAAAGCCGGTTCTGCCTGGGTGCCAGTGATGACCGTGTGTTGGTTAGAAGGAGGCCAGGTAAGCGCCTGCAACCAACATGTCTGCGGCCGAGACACACTGGACCTACACCTGGAGTTATGGTCTGGGGAGCTATTTCCTATGACAGCAGGAGCACTCTCGTGGTTATCCCACGCACGCTGACGGCACAGTTGTACGTCGGTCTGGTCATTCAACCTGTTGTACTGCCATTCATGATCAGCATTCCAGGGGGTGTTTTCCAACAGGATAACGCTCGCCCGCATACCGCTGTTGTAACCCAACATGCTCTACAGGGTGTCGACATGTTGCCGTGGCCTGCTAGATCACCAAATATTTCTCTAATCGAGCACGTATGGGACATCATTGGACGACAACTCCAGCGTCACACCCAACCAGCGTTAACCGTCAATGTATTGACCGACCAAGTGCAACAGGCATGGAACTCCATCCCACAAACTGACATCCAGCACCTGTACCACACAATGCATGAACGTTTGCGTTCTTGCATTCAACATTCTGGCGGTTACACCGGTTATAAATGTACCAGCATTTCACATTTAAAATGGCTCTTCTCGCGCTTACGTTAAGCTGTGATCTTGAAACCTTAATCGATTAAATATGTTACGTATACAAATGTATTGCCGCCATTTCATTCCTCTACAACTATTTTTTCGTGGTGTTGGTATTTTTTCCGTCAGTGTAGAATCTTTCCCTTAGTATTTATCCTTTCAGTAGGTGTTGGTGTCAAGTGGATCCAGTTTTTTTTACTTATTACGTTGGTTAAGGTTAAACCACTAATTAAGTCAGAGGCATAAGAGCCGGGCACTTTCTCAACATGATTATGGCGTGTGCACACGGCACCACCACCCATGGCTGCCTGCATAATGTCGACGGTCATGTAAAATATTTTTGCGATTGTGGGACACTAGTACTTTATCGCATATACGGTCCCTTATGTGACGTCTCCCATTCGACCAATGAGAAACGTTGTTATAAAAGTGTTCTCCTCCCACTAAGATTTCTTGTTCGCTGACGAGAAAGTGGTCGTTTGTTGACAATTTTACAGCCTTATTCTGTGTTTTAGCTCCTAATTTTTAACTATTCTGAGGCTCCTTTTCATTTTTATTTTAAATTGAAATACGCGAACATTAGTGCAAATTCTAAAAAAAGCATAACGTTAAAATTGTAAACTTCACTCGTGTAAGAAGAATAATTCATTTCGGTTTGATATTAACACAGTTTCTGCAACCAAGCACCCCGCAATTCTAAAATACAAACAGATGAAATTACATAGGTATCATGTAAATAATGGCAAATTCCCACGCCTTGCGGTTTCACGATTTAGAGACCAGGGCATCTCCAGAAGTACTATTCTAACCTCCTTGGTTTGTCATCAGCATTTCGCACTTAGGTAGATATCCGAAAACACCATTGGTAAATGAAAACAGCTTCATAAAAATGTATCGTGTGTGCCTAAAACGTGTGTGATTTTGAACAGCGTTATTAAGGAATTCTCACGAGAGACAAGCATGAAATCTGGTGAGAAAGAATCCGTTTAAAATTTCTTTCAGTTGGATTTCTGCTGTACATATTTTTTCTTTATTGAACTTTGCTGCTATTACTACAAGAGTAGTCATGATCTTGGATTGCTGTCAACTTCCTTCATTCAGTGAACGACCTTGATGACACTCTAATGTACAGTGATCAATGGAAATAAATGGCATGCCATCAAATGGTATTCTGTTTTCAACATTGAATTTTTTTCACCTTCGAACATAAGTTCCTTCTTCACAACTTTAATAACACTTAACTGGGATTGCCGAAGATTGTGAACTACACCATGTTTTTGAATAAAATATGTATTAGTAGAAATCTCGAAGCTTTTGATAACGTTTAAATGCATCTTCTAACGAACAAACGTATCCAAAATAATCATTAATAGAATAATGAAAACAAAAATTCATTTTAACTGTAATTTTTAATAGCTAAATTGAGCTAATTATCAACTCAAACCACGCACTAACTGACAACAAAAAGAGAACTTCTGGAGTAAAGAGTACAAGAAATCAGTTTCATGCTTGGTTCTCGTGAGAATTCCATTAATAACGATGTTCAAAATAAAACACGTTTTAGGTACTCATGATAATTTTTTATGAAGCTGTTTTCATCCGCCGATGGAGGTGTTCGTATATCTGCGAAAGTGCGAAATGCTGATGACAAACCCGGTAAACCAAGCAGAATTAAAAAATATTGATGATTGATGCTGTAAGCCATGAAATAACAGACATCTTTTTGGTGTAAACAACACTGAGAAATTGTTTAATCAGAATTTCTAACAGTAATCATTGAAAATAAGAAGTTATTATGAGCTAAAATACTGAATAAGGCTGTAAAATTGGTAACAAACGACCACTTTCTTGTCAGCGAACAAGAAATCACAGTAGGAGGAGATACCTTTTTTGAAAAACGCTTGTCATTGGTCGAATGGCAGACGTCACATAAGGGACTGTTTATGCGATTACGAACTTGTGTCCCACAACCGCAAAACATTATACATGACCAATGTCGACACACTTCAATGGGTGTTCAACTCAATTGCATGATGCTCGCCTGACCTCTCACACATGGAATATGTTTGGGGCATGATTCATTTGGACATTGCCCCTTTCACTGTATGAATCAGTTTCAAGCCGGGCCAGGTCAAGTCACGATAGACGGTTTCACGATAGTCAGGTCAAGTCACGATAGAAACCTTCAGGTACTTTGAAGGTGAGATTTGTGATTGTAATAAAGCAATATTCTAAGCTAGTACGGGTTTCGTTTCGTTACTTGGGTCCATGAAGTGATGCTTCATCGTATTTGAGCAATATAAGTTGCCGTTACAGCTTATAGATGAGTTACTGTGGCTAATGAGATTTACATGGTGAACAACACTTTTGATAGCTCCTATTCCGATGATGATGACGATACCAGCTCTACTGACTTAGTGAAATCGTGATCGTTTCATGTATCAGTGAAGACTGGTAAGGTACATTTACTACTACATCGCTTGCTGCCAGGAGTGTCTATCATATTTGAGAGCTCATTGACTATTAACTTATAGATATGACACAACAATTTTGTTTGATGTGTTCGGCTGTAATCCATGCTGAAGAGGGCGTTCAGTGTGACGGCAGATGCGGCGGCAGATATCATTGTGCTTGTTGTTCAATAACAGAAAATGTTTAATGACGAATGTCACAAGGGAAAAAAATGATATGGCAGTGTGATAGTTGTCGACGTGCTATGATTCAGGTGTAATAATTGTCGACGTATTACATGATTCAGTGTGATAGTTATCGACGTATTACATGATTCAGGTGTAATAATTGTCGACGTATTACATGATTCAGTGTGATAGTTATCGACGTATTACATGATTCAGGTGCCTATTCTGAGGGAGCGGCTTCCACTACAAAAAACATTAATTCCGAGGTGAAATTGGTAAAAGAGTGTGCCAGTGGCAGTGATTCTCAGTCGGTTCTGGAGTCTGTCAACATAAAGCTAGATGCTATTAACGAATTAAAGATTGAGATACTAGATTTGACGAGATCAGTTGATTTATTTTCACAGAAGTATGATGACATTTTGACTTCTTTAAATAAATCAAGTTCGTTGCTTGAGGACTGTCGTAGGGAAGTGGTTGCTCTTCAGCAGAGGATTTCGGACCAGGATTCTGAAATATCCAGATTGTCACAGGACTTGAAAACCCTTGATCAATGTACAAGTAACAGAAATTTGGAAATACACGAAATCCCTGAGAGTAGTAAAGAGACTAATGCTGATCTCTCGAACATTGTGCTTAATATTGCAAAGGGTTGGATTTTGGAGACCTTTCGTGCGATGACATTGACGTCGTTCATAGAATAAAAGCTAAGGGGCACGGCGTCCCTGGCCAATCATTGTGCAGTTTCAGACCAGAAAAGTAAGAGATATTCTTTCATCAAGGAGTCGGAAGATTTTGAAATTCATTGATATTAATGCTAATTATTTGCAGGAAACTAGAATGTATGTTAATGAAAATTTGACTGTTTATAACAGATAATTGTTCTGGAATTAGCGGAAATTTTCCAGGGAAAACAATATCAGATTTTGTTGGAATAAAAACGGAAGTATATTTTGCCGAAAGGAGGAGGGTGGAAATGGAATTACCATTAGAAGCAGGGACAACTTGGATCTTAGTCGATTCTGATGAGTATGTGATGTTTCTGTAACTCTATTGGTTGTACATAACTCATTTTTATGACCTGTAATCCTGGTGTTTGTTCTGTTGAATTTTTGTGTGATTTGCTGGTTTCAAAAAATCGCAGTTTACGATTGTTGCACATTAACGCTCGTAGTTTATTTGGCAAATATGACCTGTTCTTGGAGTTTTTGGGGTCTTTGAATTACCTTGTTGACCTTATTTGCGTTTCAGAGACTTGGTTTAATAGTGTGGATCAACTTACTTGTAATGTACCAGATTTTCGAACTTTTCCTGTTTCTAGATCAGGGGATAGGGTGGGGGGTTGATATTTCTGCTAGGCGTTCCATTTCACTTTCGTAGATTGTTAAATATACGGTTATAACTGATAATTATGAGTTTATTACTTTAGAGACTGAGAATACCATTATAAGGGCAGCTTATCGCCCTCCGTCTGGAAATCAGTCAGATTTTCTTGATTTTTTTTTCCAGTTATTTGGGGGATGTCAATCAGAGTGACAAGGCGTTGTATTGTTTGGGTGATTTTAATATTGATATCACATCTACTAATAGCGTCTCATATCCATTCAGTGATATCATAGGCTCTTCTGGATGTATAAGTGTAGTTACAATCCCCACGAGAATTACACCTGTTACCTCAACTATACTTAATCTATGTATGACGAATGATTTTTTATGCACTACGGGTGTGTTCGCATATAATATAAGTGATCACCTCCCTATTTTTTGCTTGTCGGGTAGTGTACCTACCTGGCATTTTGTGCAGATTTTGATTCGTATTCGTTCGTACGATCAGCATAGCTTAAGAACTTTTGGTGAGGTACTTGCTGTTACGGATTGGTGTCCGGTGCTGCAACATGATAATCCCACACATGCCTTTGATATATTTTGGGGGTTATTTTGGAGTTCGTATGAATGTTCTTTCCCATTAAAACCTTTACACGTTCATTAAAGTGTAGAAAACCTTGGTTTACTCGTAAACTTTTAAGATGTCTAAACAAAAATAATAGACTGTTCAAGTTATTTATACAGTCCAGAAGTGCCTCAGATTTATCCCAGTTCCGTAGATACAGAAATTGGTTTACTACTAAATTAAAAAATGCAAAAACAAATTATTATTTAAATCGTTTTACTGGTACCACGGATGGGAAAAGTTTATGGAAATCGGTTGGTGAATTGTTGCATAGAACAAAAGATGACGACCCTCCAATAGAACTTAATCATGGGGGAACTCGTGTCACTGATTTGAATCGTATTGTACAGATCTTTAATACTTACTTTGTTTCTTTGGCTGTGAAACTACAGAACGATATTCCGAGGGTGTCTGGTGACTTTGCTGACTTTTGCCCCACCAAACGTTGTGTACATCTTATTTTTGACCCAGTATCAGCGGATCTGTTGCCTACTATACAGCAGTTGGATTCCTCTAAGGGTGCTGGCCCGGATGATGTTCATCCAAGGGTGATTAAATCTGTTGCTCAGTTTTTGTTGGTAACACTGAAACATATTTTTATTCGTATTCTAGAAACTGGTTTATTACCTTTAGCATTTACGACATGTAGAGTCACTGTTTAACATAAAAAGAGTTTGAAATCTAGTGTAGATATTTATCGTCCAATTACAAATATTACAGTGTTTGCTTAACTTCTGGAAAGACTAGTATTAAAGAGGTTATCTGGCTACTTGGAGAGGAACAAAGTTTTACATCACGGTCAGCATGGTTTCCGTCTCAACAGGAACGGCTATATGGATGTTCTTAATTTTTTGCACACAAATATTGATTTAGGAAGAAGTGTCCTGGGTATATTTTGTGACTTAAATCGAGCGTTTGATTGTGCGCATCATGAAATTCTATTGTCAAAGTTAAATCATATAGGGATTCCGGGGATTTCCGCTTTTGTTTTTTAGGAATTATTTGTTACAGAGTTCGCAGTATGTTCAGATTCGTGACATTCGTTCTTCCGTTCGTGTGGTAAGTTGCGAAGTTCCTCAGGGATCGGTGCTGGGACCGGTTCTTTTTTAAATATACATTAATTATATTTTGAATGTTACTTCGGGGGCGCACCGTATGCTGTTTGCTGACGATACCAGTTTATTCTTTTCCTATAATTCTTCAATGGAGTTGGTACCTTTAGTTAATTGTGATCTTCAGGAGTTCTTTCGGTGGTTCAGTTGCAGTTATTTAACTGTAAATAAAAATAAAACTAATGCCGTCGTGTTTTTACGTCGTTCTTATTGTTCGTCTACCCTATCTGGTATCTTCGTGAATGGAGTTCCCATTACTTTTAAGACGCCTGTTAAATTTCTGGGTGTACTTATTCAGGAGTCTCTACTTTGGGATAATTACATTAATTATTTGGCAAATCAGCTGATATCACGTATTAGAATGGTTTATAGAATTTCGGGTATGTTGACGATAAGATTAAAACTAATATTGTATTACTCGTTCATATATCCACTTATTTTGTATTGTCTACTGTCCTGGGGTCAGACCACGTTGGGTAATGTCAATAGAATATATATTTTACAAAAGAGATACATTCGCTTATTGGATACTAATAGTGTTATGGCTGCTGTTTGTGTTCATATAAAATAATCCCATTTATTAAACTTTATATATTTCGATTATTACTTTTTATGCACAATAGAATTTATGCTAATAAGTTTATGAGTCTTCTGAAATTGCACCAATTTTCACATTCTCATGATACCAGGGGTAATGGAAACTTCGTTATTCCCAGGGCACATCTAAATCTTTTACATTACAGTGTTATTCCAGCCGGTCCGCGACATTGGAAAGAATTGCACATGCACATTAAATCAATTGTTAGCTTCAGGGCATTCAGGAGAGTATTAACTACTGAATTATTGGCTGGCTAATATGATTTGAATTGATGCATTGATTTCTTTTCTGGGATATATTCGAACATTATTCTGTCTCGTTGATTTTGGTTTATTTATTGCTGTATGATTGTTTAATGTGCTGTACAGATATTCTTGGATGTGTATTTTCCGGTTGCATTGTTTTGGTGTATAACAAATGTCTGACTAAATCATTCATTATTTTTTTATACTTTGCTTACCAGTGGTTATGTTGGCATGTGTTAAGATTACTACGTATTGTAACTGTACCGTCTATATTCCATCTAATTTTTAATTACGGTTGATTATCATCATGTTTTTCTTAACTTACCTGTACTATTATGATGATTCGTGTCTCACTTTGAATTTCTGTGCACTGTGTTCTTGGCCTGTCACACACTTTTTGGGGACCGGGGGCTAGTCAGGCTTTTCCTTTAAAGCCTTTTTCCCTGACTCCATGTCCTCCAAATACAGTGCTATATGTAGACATAGATTATTCTTTTACATTTCTTACATCTGTTTCATGCACTTTGGTTTAATTGTGCAAGTTCGATAATTGTAATTAATGGAATGCTTATTGTAATTGTGTTATAACATACAACGGATAAATTACTAAAACTTTATTTTCTTTTTGTTTAACTACTTAGCACAGATTTATTGTAATAATATATAGCTGTGTGGAATTCTGTCATGTAAGGTATTGCTATGTTGAGTGGCAGAATATTCAATAAATTCAAATTCAAATTCAACCGATTGTATCGAAGACAGATGTGGCGCTACGACTCAATGATTGTGTCCACTGGTGTAGCTGTGTTATCCGATTTTATAGAAGCCAGATGTGGCGTTATGACTCAATGATTTTGTCTACTGATGTAGCTGTTTTATACGATTGAATGAGCCAACAGTGCAAAAGCAATGATTTCTTTTTATCCAATGAATGAGCCAAATGTGCAAAATATTTCGTTTCGCCCATATGTGCATTTAATATACTAATTTGTTTCTAGACAGGACGACACCTTCAAGATCTTTTTTATCGTCAAGATGTATTTTCTTCGAAATGCAAACGCAAACACGATATAGTCGCAACTATTCCTGTCGCATTTAGGGACTGAATGATTCAGACTTAAATATAGTTTCTGACTTGAGGTGGTAAATAAATACTCAGTTCACGTGGACCAGATATAGTCGCAGCCATTCCTGTCGTATTTAAGGACTGAATGATAGAGACTTAAATATAATGACTGACTTCAGGTGGTTAATAAATACTCAGTTGTCGTGGACCAGATATAGTCGCAGCCATTCCTGTCGTATTTAAGGACTGAATTATTCAGACTTAAATATAATGACTGACTTCAGGTGGTTATTAAATACTTAGTTGACGTGGACCAGATATAGTCGCAGCCATTCCTGTCGTATTTAAGGACTGAATAATTCAGACTTAAATGTAATAACTGACTTCAGGTGGTTAATAAATACTCAGTTGACGTGGACCAGATATAGTCGCAGCCATTCATGTCGTATTTAAGGACTGAATGATTCAGACTTAAATATAATGACTGGCTTCAGGTGGTTATTAATTACTCAGTTGACGTGGACCAGATATAGTCGCAGCCATTCCTGTCGTATTTAAGGACTGAATGATTCAGACTTAAATATAATAACTGACTTCAGGTGGTTAATAAATACTCAGTTGACGTGGACCAGATAAAGTCGCAGCCATTCCTGTCGTATTTAAGGACTGAATGATTCAGACTTAAATATAATGGCTGACTTCAGGTGATTAATAAATACTCAGTTGATGTGGAAGAAGGAATATCAAATAGTAGCCATCGTTCTCTCCACGTTTGTGAGTCACAGAAAAATTCTGATTGGCCGCCACGGGAATCGAACCCAGGGTCTTCCAGTTACGAGCCGGATATGCTTCCCCTGCTTAGTGCAGTGGAAGCATATCCGGCGTGTAACTTGAAGACACTGGGTTCGATTCCGGGTGGCGGCCGATGAGAATTTTTCCGTGACTGACTTACCAACGTCGAGGGAGCGATGGCTTCAGTTTGATGTCCAGGTGCATATTTGGCGTACTATCGTGGCGAAACGATAAATCTCGAATTTGGATAATTTTTGTTATGAGAATCAAAAACTGGATAAATTTCCATATCGAGATTTTTTCCGCGACTGATATGCACAGTACATGAGAATGAAAATAAATATCAGCTTTTTCTCGGAACTGCACCATGCCGAATCTGATCAGTTTAAAAATAATATAAACATATTACAAATGACTTCACAAATGAATTACCCTTCCCGATTTTAAAATGCTATCTCATTACTAAAAGTTTTGTACGTCACGAGAATATACAGTTGCATTTTACAATGAACTGAAATTGTTTGCTATTTTCGTCATTGGTGAAACTGGGTGTTTTGATACCTAGTTTAAATTGCACAATTAGTTGAATATATTGTTAAACAGTTTTAGCCATATTGGAAATTTTAAATATGGTTAATGTATTTCAGAACGGAGCATTATGTCTATTTTACAGATGTTGAGGAAGTTTAACTTGACGCTCCTTTTCTACCGAAACAGAGCCGTAAAACTTGATATCTGGACTGCAAAGTCCTTTACGGAGCCATGAAACACCAAAAACATAATGAGCTTATTACGGATTATTTAAGATTTATATTTTTACGTATAAAATAATGTATGTCGGAATTGCACTTCACATTAATCGATTTTTAATTTTAATGTATCCTTTTTTCCATACCGATATATCTAACATTTAAACATCAGTGCATTGTTTGACAGATATTTAACCAGAAAATGTAATATGGATTTAATGCATTTGGAATTCCATTTCCAAAGGTAGGTTGATTTTGTAGTTCTTTTACCTGGATGATAAGTTTGTACAAAATCTCAGGCACTTTAGTGAGTGTTATACGTCCTTATAATTGGGAGCAAACGCACCTGTTTGGAAATTCTAGTAAACCAGAAAACAGATACATATTCTATTTGGCGAAGTACTCAAATATCGTAATGAATGTGCAGTAGACGAAATGCATGAACACTTTTATTAATACTACTGCAAAGTACGTAGAGCAAGCAATCTGCACATATCTTTGTTTTTGTTTTGTTTTGTTTTTGGATTGAAGGTTTAACTACCACCGTGAGCAACTCAATGGGCTATAAGTAGTCGCCCGTCCCTAATTTAGAGTCACTGGTTCCAGGGAAGGGAGAGAACCAGTGCCGTAAGACAAACACAACATCCATGCCTCACCGGGATTCGAACCCGGACCCCTTACGGACGAATGATCAGAGGCCATCGCTTAGACCACTGCGCCACCGGGGCGGCACATATCTTTGTAGTGTATTTGACGTAATAAATAAATATAATTTGCAAACCATATTCGAAATCTTTGTGAATGTCTTGAGCGTTCAACGGAAAGCTCGGTACTTGATAATAATATTTCACCCAGAAAGATATTATGGGGGCATTAAAACAAAGCATTGTTGGCGGTTTTAACGAAAGACATACAATTATAAACGTCATTATTTCTAAAATACAACATTTCCTTTAATGACAAAAATTATCACACCGTTTAAGCAAATATTTCGCACTTCGTCGAGTGGCTTCTAAGAGCTAGATTACCTAAGCTTTAATAGAAATAGTGTTAGCATTACGTCATTAAAGGTAACGTGTAATTTACTTAAGGTCTACAGTTTTTAGTAATAGTCATAATATCTTTATCGCGTAAATTAAATGAACTGAAAGGTTACCTGTAATATTACTGAAAATGTATTTTTCAATCAAAGGAATTACGTTGCTTATTAGGAGATTTAGGAAGGGGTAAATAATTCTATTACAACAAATGTTAAAAAAAGAGTAATAAATATAAAAAAATAATTCGAATTCAAAGTTTGCCTAAACTTAGAATTCGAATTATTAAACGTTTTAATATGTGATATTACATCCGCTCTTAAAAGATGTAGTTCCATTTTATTTGTTTTTCATTTCAGCATTAAAATCAACAATCGGAACGCCGTAAGAAGTATTTCTCTGGTTTAGTACCCATGGATCCAAACAAGAAATATTGCAAAGGCCATAGTAGACACAAGATCTTTTCTCGTTTCATTTGAAGTTATTGTCTCTGTATACTACACAAGCAGAATTTCAGTCATAATTTCACCGTAAATTTTCGAATAGAACGTTCATATTTGTAAGTAAATTAGATTTACGTTTTGTCCTTAAAGAGTGCGAACTTTTTCTGAAAAAGATTCAACCCTACTAAGAACAGAAATATTTGACGCCGAAGACTTTTTTAAAAGCCATTAGTGTTCTAAAACCGTTAGCACGTGGTTTCTTTTAATGTTAATTGTTTTTTCTACTGACATGATGTACCCAATGATTTTCCTTTGCTTGTGAGATATTTTGTATTTACTTCAGCTCTCCATTTAGTTACTTTGATTACATAAATGAAATTGTGGGTAAACTATCAATTCTAGTTAATTATCTGACACTGAGACGGACAAAGCCGAAACGATCACTCCAGGTTGATCAACGTAGACATTTGAAAGCTCTAGATTTTGAGTAGGCACTTTGACATGCAAAAGTTCAAAGATTTCAGAGATTTTAAGAGTCGTTTTTGGGTGGAAAATAATTGAGCTTACAACCCACGTTAGCAAAGTGCTTTTTTCCTAGTATGGGGTCTCGAGCGTTTCCCATATCAGAAAGCTGTTAGAATTTTACTTGTGATTTACACAACAGCTTGGAATCAGAGTTTAAGAAAGAAATAGTCACCTCTTCTAATTTTCCAATTTTTAATACGAAAACCTTTGCTGCACTCTTGATATCCTAACGTTCTACTGCTAGGAGCATAAGTAATTAAAATTAAGTTACAAATTACTTCTGTTGACTTTGACCGAGCGAGGTAGAGCAAAGACCCTGGAGCTGTGGAAAAATGCATTCCTCCTTCATCAGGGCAAGGCCAGAGCTCAATCGGAGCTTTCAGGGACGCAGGTTTCAGCCGCGAAATGCGTCACAATGTTTCAACATTCAGCTTACGCACAAAATGTAGTCAGATTTGAGTTTATCATTCTCTCTCAAGTCACATTCACATTCAAGGGGGACCTGTTTCTTGCAATTTGCTGTGATGAAGCAAATTATCTCGTTCCTTAAACTTATCACGCATGATGAGATGTGCAACCATTTTCCTAGCTGGAAGCTCACAATGCATGAAGGGGAGTGCATTAAAAGCTGTAAGAACTGAAACAGTAAGATACAGCGTTAATCTGATTAAAGAGTAGTTATACTTCGTAAGTTTACAAAATTGTTGCTGTTTTTATCGCGTGTATTTCTAACGGAGGCATTTTAATAAATGGATGTTTGAAAACATTTTGCTGGTTTTTAATTCGTATACAGGGCGATACAATCTAAACTTAATAGTTACGTATGATATACAATTTGAAATTTTATACAGTGTATAATTAAAAAGTAAAGTATATAAAATGATATTTAAGTAGATGCATTAGGTTTGCTTAGTCCTTACTTTAAAAAAATAACACATAGCAATCACTGACCGATAAGAAATACGCAATAGAGTCAGAAAGCAACAACATGGAACTGAAGATTTCTACATTTACAAAAGCACAGGTCTTCTTGGATGAAAGCTAAAGATTTGTGCATAAGGATTTAATGTCCTCCAAAAACCACACACAAAAAATGGAGAAGCAAATTAAGAAAATTCTAAAAGAGGGATTACATGTATTGAAGGAGGAACTATACACCAAGCTACTGGCTTAACAGAAAGCTGAAGGAAATGAAGCAGAGCACTGGTTAAACTTGGGCAGGAACAGAAGAGACAAAGACTTGCAAAACGAAAGAAAGAAGTACATCCTCAAAGGTGCGGCCACACACCTATCAATAGAAGAAATATCTGGAAGAACCCAAAGGGAAAGGCATTAGTGCACGAAATTTGGTAAGGTTGAAGCATGAGTCATGGGCTTTCCGAGAGGTTTTAAACTTCCAACCAGTAGATCATATATCCACTGGCTCGATTACATTATTCGAATACAGGATGACCCTGGATGAATTCAGACCTCCCCCCCTCCCCCTCCCTAGAAGCAGATGCACTATTTTTGCAGCATAGGAGCTACAGGTCTTTAGAGGGCCCTCAAGAGGACAAAATCCAGTCATCTCTCAAAAAGCAAATCTTCCAAGTAAAAACTATATCCAGTTAACTGCTCAGCAACCTGAGGCGATCACATCAGATTCTGCGGGAGCGTTTGCTTCAAACGAGAACGAAAGAATGGAATTAGCCTAGTACTTTTTGGGGCTGAAGCAAGAATTGGAACAAAGAAGTAGGAGCAGGGAATTTTTTTAAAAAAGGAACTACCGCGCTTGTACAAAGAATAATATTATATAAACATCAAACGAGAGAAGGAAAATATAATAAATAAGGAAAACGAAATAATGTGTGTTTGTGTGTGATTAAAATACAGTTACCTAGACATAGATTTATCCAGAAATACAGAACAGTAGCAAAAATATGTTATTACAATTAAAACACTCTAAGGTTGCAAAGGGAACGAATCAAATAGCATTGTATCATACGCTCATATCAGTGAAGCATGTAATAAAGTATGTAAAAACTTTGAAAATGAAAACAGGCCAAATCCACAGTTGACATAAAAACAGAAAAAAAAGTGTGTGTTCTTATTTGGATGAAAGACTAACATGTATTAGGTCATCCAAAAGTAATGTCGTTTTGCGCAAGCCCAACAGTAGTGAATCCCCTGGTGCCCAGACTATGACGTCGACCACGGTGGGTATAAGAGGGAACACGCGAACAGACCTTCAAGTCACTCGAGACCGCAAACTGGAGTTCTAGGTGCAGTCGCTTTGCACTTAAATCGCATAGGAAACGGTAGTGTCAGAAGACCACATTAGGCATATTATGGTGTATGAGTTCCACCATCGACTTTCAGCGATGGTAGAAACACGAAACATCAATTACGTATATGAGCCGAGTACCCTGGAGGTCAGGAACTGTCAACGCTGGTTTCAGAAATTTTGAAGGGAGCACACCAGCCTCAAGGATATGCAGCGACCCGGACGACCTGTTGAGCTACGTAACGACGGGCAGACATCTATTGTTGGGGGAAATCCGAAGACAAAAGTCGAGGAATTGGCCATACTTGTTCATTCAACCCATTCCACTGTTCACCGGGATCTACAGGACCTCGGTTATGTGTCGAAACTGGATAAGTGGGTGCCCCATGATCTCACTCCACAACAGCTGCAACAGCGTGTGGACATTTGCACTTCTTTGCTTTTCCCGTGAAAAAGGAAGCCGTTTTTGGAAAGAATTGTCACGGGAGATGAAACTGGATTGTTTATCACAATATTACGCGTAAACGGCAGAGGCTTTCCAACGGGGATGTGCCTGCAGCAGTGGCGAAACCGCGACGTTTCCCACAAAAGGTTTTGATGTCTGTGTGATGGGATATGCAAGCCGAATCCATTACGAGCTGTTGCCTCCCAACAAAACCGTTACAGGGAAAGTCTACTGTCAGCAGTTGCAGCGTCTACGAGCTGATTTGCAGGATAAACGTCAAACACTGGAGAATCGTAAAGGCGTTCAGCTGCACAGGACAACGCAGAACCACAGAAAGCGAAAATGACCAGTGCCACGTCGCAGGACTTCGGATGGGAAAAACTTCCGCATTCAGCATATTCCCCTGACATCGCCCCTATCCGCTCCTACCTCTTTTGCAGCCTGCAAAACCATCTTGCTGTGACTACACTTCGAAATGTGGAGGAAGTACGGCAAGCTCCTTTCTGACTTTTTCCATCGAAACCCATGGAATTCTACAAGTCTGGGATTCAAATCCTTGTCGATCGATGGAAGAAGGTTGTAACTACCGGGGGCACTTATTATATGGATCAAAACATCTGTTCCAGGTACGTTTTTCTTTCTTTTCTTCACACGTTGAACCAACGACAGTATTTTTGGGATGACCTGATAAACTAACACTTTTTTCCTCATACAATGCAGTTTGTTCAAGTTTCGTAAAGGAGTCCAACAAACAGTCCAGTCCCAGTGACCAATCAAGGAAAATAACATTTTGCATTGGCTTATGAAACCCTTCCCTATTGATTGATACAGGGGCTTCACCATCCTTGTAAAGTAACGACTACGGTGTAGTAGGCAAACCAAAGTGCCTTTTAGTTTAGAGCATAAGAAGTCACAAATAAACAAAAAAAAAACTGGGTGTGAGAACTATGTGTTCTCTGAGGGGCTTTCATGTGGTATTTCTTCTGCTTGCAAATTCCCCCTTTCCCGTGGCCCTTCCTACCTTGCCCGTAACCCGGTGCGTGATGACTACGGTGTAGTAGGCAAACCAAAGTGCCTTTTAGTTTAGAGTATAAGAAGTCACAAATAAACAAAAAAAAAACTGGGTGTGAGAACTATGTGTTCTCTGAGGGGCTTTCATGTGGTATTTCTTCTGCTTGCAAATTCCCCTTTCCCGTGGCCCTTCCTACCTTGCCCGTAACCCGGTGCGTGATGACTCAGGTGAGTATGTAGGGAAGCTTACAATTTCTATACTTAACGGGAAACGGTATATTCCTTAAACTCCCATACTTTCAGTACTTTTATTTTTCTGTCTCTTTCCTATCAGGGCTTCCTGCTCTCGCTTCTGAAAACACTTTCTTCTTTTTCCTCCCACCAAAAGGCGCAGCACGCTGAGAGTTTGGGCTTATGAATCTGAGTTAGGAAACTTTTCTTCTTCTACATAAAAATATTTATACAAAACCCGTGAAATCTGTTAACAGAATTGTGGAAAATTTAATTGATAATTTGAACTTCTGAAGTTTGATATCTTCAAACTTTATTTTTTTATGGAATGTCGTAGAATTAGATAATCTAATTCTACAACATTCATGAAATCTGTTAACAAAATTGTGGAAAGTTTAATTGAGAATTTGAACTTCTGAAGTTTGATATCATTGGAAAGATGATGCAGAAAGTAATACAGCGCGCTCTATTAATAAATTGTATTTTAAAAGAAGTTAAACACAAAACCATGATAAAACGTATTTCATAACTTCTCCCAATTTGTGTTAGTAGTTAGCCGGAGATTTTGTCCTGTAATAACAGCCTCATAATGGCGTCCTATGTAGTGAACCAAACATTTTCGTTCATCGGTTTATAATGTGAAACCAAGATTGTGTCTACCAATTGTGTTTTATTCCTTGGTTGTTTCTAACTAAGAAGTTTCTCTAATCCGATTAACCTATTTTTTTTTTAATTCGGGTTAATGCAGTTACCTGGCCATTATAGCAGTGTAATATGATTTTTCCCGAAACCACTGTTTGCACATAGCAGAAACGTGACAAGCAGTTGAATCCGGTATAAATATGTATCACTATAAAAAAGAAAAACCTTTTGTCTTCTGTACTTCGGGTGGGGATGGACCCCATTTCTTTGGTAAGAGCCATGATAGTAATTATTTGAAGGGTATAAACACGAGCTTTGACAGAGAAACGAATGGGTAGACATTTGAATCCACGATTCGGGAACCGAAGCAAATGACGGTTCAAATGAATGTGGTTAACGGCTTCGTTTGCCGAGAAAGAGATCTGCTGGAATTACTGAACGGATATCTTTGTTCACCCCGTCTATCTGGTCACTTGGAACCGATGAATCGAAAACGAAGTATCTTTGCAGTACACTAGTCGTCAAGCTATGTGCTTCTCTAGGGTGGTGTATTTAATGCAGTGCTTCAACATAGAATGTGGCGATTTGAAACTCGTAAGAAATTCAAGATAAAGTTTTGAAATTGGAGTTGAAGACATCTCGAACAGTATGGCATGTTACTTAACTATCGACTGTGCGCTGTGTTGTAATGCATTTCTTTCTTTGAATAATGCATGCGGGATCCTGTAATTCATAGTTTGGAGAGTGAATCATCCCATGCCGACTTCCAGGAGATGATTTCACCTGTATATCTGATTGCTGTCTCTTTAAATTTCGTATATGGATCAGCTCTTTCAATACTGTTCCATAAAAAAAAATAGGAAAATTCAATTTCAAATGTCAATAGCGTTTATCCTTCAGGGTACCAGCTATTTTGAATTCCTACCCCTGTTTTTGCAAATGGGGCGCATGTGCAACATCACATCAGCCGATGTAATCAAAACCTTCTTATGAACATGAGGGAGAACGATACTTCTCAAACAAAATAGTATTTGTCTCTTGCCTCGAAGAACATAAAAACGCATGGAAAATTCCAAAAAATAAGTGTTTATATTCCATTCGAATATATCCGCAAGTATCGTGAGCTGTGTTCGCAATATAGAACTATGAAAATGAAAAAAGCCGCCCTCGTGGCACAGTGGTCTAAGCGATGGTTTCTGACCATTTGGACGAGACGTGCTCGGGTTCGCATCCCGTTGAGGCATAGGAGTTGTGTTTGCCTTGCAGCACTGGTTCTGCCCCTTCCTGGGATCAGAGGTGTACCGTATTCCATGTATCCATTTGAACTGACAGAAATGCATTTGATAAGCACCAGTAGTGCAATTTCACTGTAATTTGTAATTGAAAACAATGTCAATGGGTAGATATAATGTCAGTAACTAGCTTTCTGATAACTTTTTTGAAGTAGTTCATAATAAATTTTTAAACGTTGTTCATGTCGTTGAAAGAAGTCGCCTGCGTCCCTTTGGCTTTGTTATTATATTCCTGATTACCATTCATTGGATTTTCTTGCTGATTAATAACACTGTGATCAAGGGAGTCATGAATTCCCTGTGACGATGTATATACACCGATGTGTGTATGACTTTCGTAAGTATCGACGGAGGTTCAGTAAATACTGGGATATGGTGCCGCCATGGATGACAAATAAGTTGCTTGATGATTTTCAAAGTTTGATGGTGGTGGTGAAGGATGAAAATGCGCACGCCCATCTGCCGGTGAATCGTGTTGTTTTGTGTCCTTGCGGTGCAATTATTAATATGTAACGTTATATATTGCTTTCATAACTAGTTTTTAACTTCAATTCGAAATGCCATTTTATTTAAAGGAGCCATGCGTCTCACGTGAATAAAAAGAGAGCTGAAATAAACTTTATCTTCATCGTGTTTGTCTAATGATAGTGACTATTCGTCATCGTCAACGTGCATCGTAGTGTGATGCGACGTAGTTATGGACAGATACCAATTTTAATGCAAGAGTGTAACCTTTTACTTTCTACATTCATTTATATAATTTTCCGTTCAAGTGTCCCCATGACACTTATACAAATTACTGCACCTGTAACACGTGGGGCACGAAGGATACTATACTTGAAATAAAAACCGAAATTTCCCATACAAACATCTAATAAAAATTCAGTGTTCCAATTTAATTACTGTTTGCCTAATAAAAGGCGAATTGCAGGTCAAATACGGGTTATACTAAGGCTAAGGATGAATTTAAGCTCCGCTTTTATTCAATTCATTTTCTGAATATTAAACTGAAAACTGTTACAAACGTTTTTCTCTCCGTACACATATATATGAACGATGAAGAAACTGGTTTCTGTACCCCAAATTAATGAGAAAGTTTTCTACGTTTGAAGGTTTATGTATGCCAAATTAAAAGTTTCTGTACACCAAACAATGCGAAGAATATCAGATGCTTATTTATTTATTTAAAAAAAAGCTTTTGTTTCCATAGAAATAACGCAGTCTTACAGGAATTACTAGATCGAAGCAACTAATCCAGAATTCATAAATTTGATCAAAGAAATTAAAACCGGATGTGCTACAAAAAAAAGCCTATTCGATGATTCCATAACAATCTCTATAAACCGAGTGCGACAAGGAGATGTTATATTATTTAACCTCTTTACAAACAACCTTGAAAATATTTTAAGGAAAATTGACTTAAAAGGTGGTATAAATATTGATGGACAGAGGCTCTAAATAATAATGTTCACATATAATATAAATCATATAGCTCAGTACATAAAAGAATGACTTTTTAAAAAATGCTTTACCAAATAAATGACGCCTGTAACAATATAGGTGTAGAAATTCACGATGATAAAACCGAATGGATAAGAAATACACTGCTTGACAGAGAAAATTCCACACCATTAAGGAATGCTCGAAAATACACTGGCGGAAAGTGAAAAAAGAACACCAAGAAAGAGACGTCTGATACCAACAAAGTTTATACAGCATAACAACGGAATACAGAGGATATTCCATGTAACATGGTTAGTACGAGATTGAACCGCCATGAACTGCGTCACACTGTGCAACTCTGGCATGGAGTCTGTCGTACAGATGTTGGATGTAAGTTTGGGGTATTGAGTTCCAAGCATCCTCAACCTAGACGCGTAAATTGGGAATGGTCGTGGCTGGCCGTGGAGACTGGATAAGTCGTTGTCCCATAAAATCCCACACGTGCTCAATGGGGAACAAATCCGGTGAACGTGCAGGCCATGGAAGCTGCCTCACACCCTGAAGTGCATGTTACGGTGCACGTGCCGTGTGTGGGCGTGCGTTATCTTGCTGGAAAACACCACGATGGATCGACCTTACAAATGGCAAAACAACGGGCTAAATAATGTTGTTGATGTAGGAGGTGCTGTTTAACGTACCCAGTACAAACACTAGTTGTGTACGGTAGTGATATCTGATCGCTTCCCACACCAGGAGACTAGGTGAAGGCCGTGTGTGTCGCTGGCGGATGCAAGAAGGGTGCAGACGCTCCCCTGTACGTCTGCAAACACGCATACGGCCATCGGGGGCTCCCAAGCAGAATCTGCTTTCATCGCAGAACACGACAGATTGCCATTGCGTTATCCAGTGCAGACGTTGGCGACACCACTGAAGCCGTTCCTGACGGGGGGCTGGAGTCAGAGGTACACATGCCAGAGGCACACGTGCACGTAGTCCTGTATCCAGTAGACGTTTGCGGATTGTTCGAACAGTCACCTGAGGTGCAACGGCAGCTCGAATTTGCGTTCGCAGTGGATGTTCTGCTTGACAACGCAGCTCTTCTTATGCGTCGATCGGTCCGCTCATCAGTCCGTCTGTGACTCCCGGTTCCACGTCTTCTCGTGTGGGAATGTTCCTCGGACCATCTACGCAACCATCGTACCACCATCGATACTTTCCGTCCAATTCGCTTCACAATACGACGATACGACCACCCAGCCTCGCGGAGTCCGACTAGACAAACTCGCTCTAAGTCCGATAACAGCTGAAATCGTACACGTCTTCCATGACCAGGCATTGCAGCTTCTTCAGAGTCTTCTCACGTGTCCGTACACCGACGACTGATTACATTCACTTCGCCGTACTCCTTAAATACCACCGACGATAATTTGCATATTATGCAGTGCTGTGGCGTAAGCGCTCACCGGTTGGTCCCGAAATTAACATCACACCTGCGTAATCTCGTCCCCATTAACATATATAAATTTCATGATTGTCCGGCAATTCCTTCTTGGTGTTCTTTTTTCACTTTCTGCCAGTGTAGACCAAAGGGCACGAACAGATAGCAAATTAGGTTCTGAACAAATGATTTAATTGTCACATACCGGCTGGGCTCTAGTGGCTGGACATACAAGATGATCAATAAGGAGTGTGGCACCTATTTTGGGCGATACAGTGTTGAATCCGACGAGGCATCGAGACAGTGAGTGTCCGAATAGAATTGTGGTGTATAGTGGACCATATGATGTCTATCCGAGTTAACAGTTCATTTTATTTTGCGTGGGTGGGAAGGTACTTATTCGGCATTCAATCGTGTCCCACAGATCCACGATGTCCGATAGGTTGGGGGACCGTTCTGGCCACGGAAGCATCCGCACACCGTTAAACGCATTCAGTCTGATCTGAGCGGCATGAAGCTGGGTGTGTTAAAAAACAGCATTTGGGATTCCCTGGAGGTACGGTAGATTCACGGACCGCTGCACCTCGTCAACATAGCGGCGTGCCGCCATTGGTCCGGTAATGCGTTCCAGTGGTAATCGGCTGTTGGAGCTGATAACACCACACACCATGATTCCACGTTGCCGGTCCGTGTGGCCCTCCAAAATATTCAAGGAATCAGCACGTCGACCGCGTCGCCTCCAGGCTCTCACACAGCGATCTTCTGTGGTGAGACAGAATAGCGATTCGTTGCTAAATACCATGTTTTTCCATTCGTCATCCCACGCAACTTTGGATCAACACCACGACAAGCGGCGGTGACGATGATGGCTGGCTGTTAAGGGCAGCCTTTGCAGCGCAAGGCTGGACAGCAAACCAGACGTAGCCAATCGGCGCGACACTCTACGAATCGATATCGGAGCATCCAAGTCTCCACGTGCATTACGCAAAATGTCGCCTGTTGTGAACGCCTGTTGTGAACTATGTGTCGGCCACGACATGACGTCCGAAGCGACTATTGCTGCGCTCGAACGTCCGTCTACCTGCTTCCGTCTCCTTACGACGTCGTACATATCCTTCCTGGGTCTACTGTCTTGAAATGCAACCGATGGTTGTGGCATCACGTTGCGTTTCTTCCGCAATACGACGCAAGGACCACCCTGAGGTATAAAGGCCTACGATGACACCCCTTGTGAACTCATCTGTTTGACGAAATCACCTACAACGGCATCTTAACGGCATTGACTACTTTCTTCCTTCATCAGACACGATTGCAGCAGAACCACTCACTTCTCGCGGCAGTGACGATGTTTCGACTGATGGTCTCAAGGGCTGGTTGTCCGCTTATATCCCGCGCGTCGTTCATGCGATTGGCCTGCAAATGCAATCATTGGCATAACTTGTGCGTTTGCACCGACCTTGCAATATGCATGACGCTGCGTAAACGTCTTCGTGCTGTTGCATTTTCTCTGTAAGGGAATCAAGATATTGTACAAATCATACCACCTAACCAAATAATTTTACCATACGAAATGTAGAATCCTACGCATACATTGTGCAAACAATAAATATCGACAATGACATATCTGAAGAAATATCTAACAGAAAAAGAGCAGCACTGACCTCCTTTAACCGTATGAAAACCTCAATCACAGATCCAGAGCTAGATATCAAAATAAGAGCTAACATGTTCAAGAGCTGTATCCTCCCATCTGTAACATACGGCTCTGAAACATGGAGCGCCACACAAAACGAGGAAGGAACGTAGTTTTCAACCCACCCAGTATTCTACGAAAAGAAGAATTCTAATAAAAAGTAAGAAAGATCACATCACATATCAGGAATATCACAACCATCAGGAATTTAACGTAGTCTTCAAACCACCCAGTATTCTACGGAAAGAAGAATTCTAAGAAAAAGTAAAAAAGATCACATCACATATCAGGAATATCACAACTATCAGGAATTTAACTGGAGTAAAAAAGTAGTAAAAACGATATATGTCACCAAGGCACAATGGGCAGGTCGCATCGCCAATCTCACCGACAACAGGGGGACCTACCGTGTTACCAACTGGTACCCAAGAACAAGCAAGAGAAAACTTGGTATACCTATAGCTAGATGGGAAGATCCATTAGCCTGGGCTATCGGAAGCAGCTGCAGATGACTGGCTTAAAATCGCCTTCGGTGGAAACTTTGCGGCCTACATTCATGTATAAATCCTGAATTAAACAACAGGTCCATCTAGGTAATCTAGGTAATTAATCTACTAATTTTAGCTGAAACTTTGAAAAGAAATTTCTTGCATTTCTAAAATGTTATATAGATCTCTGAAGCAAAGTGGGTAAAAAGATATATTTTGCTTTATTAGTTTTATTTTATCTACTTCTTCAACACGTGAATTTGAGGGACTTTTCTTTTAATTTCACGTGAAATTCAGTCACCCGTTTGTCGGTATTTACATAAGCATTCCATAACAATATGACTGGTGTACGTTACGTTAGTTTATTGACATCTACGTTTCGAAAGGAAATCTTAGAGGAAATGTTGCACTATCGTCAGACCTAATGTTGATCAAGCTATTCGTGGATTTTAAAGAGAAGCGGCATTTCCTCTTTCTAAGCGCTATATTTACCTACATATTTTGTATATATTGCAAAAAATGTCCACCTTAAAATACGGCTTTGTGAATTCCAATCGCCACGTTCTCTAATTATTGCAGTTTTGGTGCAGAAAACATCTTTTCTATATCGACGTACAAAAGTTAGAGGAATGAAAGAAAGAAATTGATAAATGTTCTTTTAAAAATAAAATATCTTCCGATATCCGGAATGTCTCAAATTCATCCCAAACATATGCGATTTTCGTTTATATACTTCAGTAAAATGACAGTAAATCAGTATATCCATTCTGCAATACTTTTTTTATGAATTGGCACTGGATAAATATTTATCTGTAATTGTAATTTCAAATGTTGTATTTATTCTTCTACGTCTAACAGAACGTTATCCTTCCCAAATTTACTTCTACTGTAGGTCGTAATTTTAAGACTCCTGTTTTGCCATTTTTTTCAACAATTCATATTTAAAATATGGAAACTTGAAATACTGTTTCACCAAGTCGATTTGGTAATACGGAGCCACTGAAACTTGAAAGTCTTTAGTGTTATATGAAAAAATTAGTTTCATTACAATTTTTGAAACACTTAGTTTTTAACTGATTTAGTACTATCTGTCACTTAATTTCGCCTTTAGATAGGCCTACTATTCTTACAACTAGTGATTTTTTTAGTAGCGACACTCCTATTTCAATATCAACAATGTAGTCACTTCTGGAGGGACAACGACATCATATCATACGCATTTCATAGTTTATGTGGATATCATAGATGAGACTGCAAAAATCAATCTTCTTAAATACGGAAAATAGCACAGAGGCTGTACTTTCACAGCAATTCTCTATTATATTTAAAACGAAAAAAAAATAGGCTTTGCTCAATGTTTTACGTAAAATCACCAATGCCTTAATTTATAACCCGGTAAGAGTAAGGGACAAATAACTCTAAGTGCTCAATGACATGTTGCGATGTTTACAGGAAATGCACCGATGAGCCCTTACATTATGACCACTTACTTGATAAGCTGTAGGACCCTTTTTAGCCAGCAAATAAACTGCCACTGGGCGAGGTATCTATTCGACAAGGTGGCAATACGTATTCTAGGGTATCTGGTACCATAATGTCAACATCAGGTCCACCAGGTTCCGAACAATTCGGGGTGGGGATTATTTAGGACGAACCAGTTTTTCCAAGTCGCACCCCAAATATTCGATTGGATTCATGTCAGCTGAATTTAGAGGAAAGGGAATTAACAGAAAGTCACCAGCATGCTCCGTGACCCCCGCCTTGCGGATTCTGGCAGTGTAGCATGGCGCTTCATTCTGTTAGTAATGGCGCCATCATGGCGCCATCACCAGCAAGGAACACAGCTGCCATGAATCGGTGAACGTGGTGCGCAACGATGTTCAGATACTGACAGCTGTCAGGGATTGTGTTATTGGGATAATGAGGTCAAAAATGTCCCAAGAAAACATCACCGATAGCCGGTCCTCGGGTTGTATATATTCTTCTCTGTGCACTTCACCTGTGCCACCGTTCGGTCTCCAGGAGCGCTCATTTCTCTAGGCTCGGGGTGGTCATAATGTATTTCGGTGTATGTCAATGAACAGGAGAAGCAAGCGCCCAGAGTGAAATGCGCTTATTATTTATCAAACTGTTGTCCACTACGTTAACCTGGACAGCATTTTACACATAAAAACCACCGCTGAAAGCAACGGCACTTTCCTTGACAGCGATCTTAAGAATCTTTCGTCTGTTGCAAATTATTTTCGTTTGTCTCATACATGGGTATCACATGCATGGTGGAATACGATCAGGGGACTACAAGTTGGCCAGTTACAGGTCCTGTTCGCAAAGAATTCGATTACCTACTCACCGAGGTTTTGCGGTGATGGTAGCAATTCAGGAACATCGGCAAGATGTCGCTAAGGCCCGACAAATATCATCCAGTGATTTCGACGTCTCGTGAGGACGGTTATACAGCTTTACGGGGAGTAACAGATTATATGTACTTCGCCAATTGCCTTCGGAGATCTACGCCTCAACTGGGGCTGTGTTGCCAGGGTGAAAGATATATCGAAGGCTTAATACAGTTGGCCTTTATTTCGCGAACCCTATGGGTGTTTTAATACAGTTGGCCGTTATTTCGCGAACCCTATGGGTGTTTCTTTCCAGCTACTACGTTGAAAGGAAAGCTCGCTTGAACTTGCGTTGGCAGGATCTTTCTCGAAGTCCTGTCGAGTGGACGGAAATTTTTACCAAAAAAGTGCGGGAATGACAAAATAGCACATGTGAGATCGAGTTTCTTAAGCGGCGCACGTGTGAAAGAAATACCAAGAACTGCTCAAGATGTGCATCCAGAAAAGTCTAGAAAATTCTCAACAACTATTTTTCCTGTATACCAGAAGCACTTCAGAGAAAGCATTTGTGTGCAGGAGAGCATAATTCTGTAATCTGTTACAGAACTTTCTCTCAGATGATTGCCTTAAAACGTGGGAGTAGAGAACCTCTGTCACCTTTTCTGACTAATTTACTTCCCGGATAATAAATTTATACTTTCCCGGATAATAAAGGTTTCGTGTACTTCCAAGGCCTTACTTTAGTTATTGAAACATGCGTAGCTATTTTCTTACGTACTCAATTTTGGGACGTTTCCACATACAATGTTTGAATTTACCTGTTCGTGAGTATGTATGTACACTGAAGTGCCAGAAAAACTGGTACCCATACTTGGTAAGTCCATCACGGTAGCGCAGGACTGCAGACATACGACAGGGCATGGACTCAACTAGCTTCTGGAAATATGCTGTAGGCAATGCACACCATACTTCCTGCAGAGCGTTCCACAATTCGGGTGTACTTCGATGTCTCGGATTCCTGGGTTCGATAGCGCGTTGCATGGCCTCCCAAATGTGTTCTATCACTTTCAGATCTGGGGACTTGTGTGGAAATGGCAACATTCCAAGATCAGATGAATGCTCCTCTAACCATAATGTGGCGTCCCGACTCTTGTGTGGAGGTGCTGGAACAGGCCCTACCCATCAGCATGAATGCAGGACATGAACGGGTGTACCTTGTCAGAAATTATACGCACATAGGATTCGCCGGTCACAGACGTTTGTAGACGTAACAGGGGTCCAAGTGAAGTACAGCTAAACACACCCTATACCATTACGGACCACCCATAAACGGCACAGTTCCATGTTGACAGGCGGGATCCATGGCTTCATGAGTTTGCGCCACACAAGAAACCTTCCATCTGCCCGGAACAGTTGGAAACGCTAGTCGTCAGACCAGGCTACTTGTTTCCAGTCATCAAGTGTCCAGTGACGGTGTTGCCGTGCGCAAGCAAGGGTGCACGACATATAGCGCATAGCTATGTGTCGTACACCCATCAAAGGGAATCGAGTTGGGCGTCGGCTCCGAAAGCCCATATCGTGCAGGTTACGTTGCACAGTCCGGACGCTAATGCTTGTTAAGGCTCCAGCATTGAATTCCGGTTATACCTCCGAGAGTGTTCCACGTGTATCGCGTGAAACGATTCTTCACAGCCGAAGATGGTCACGTCCACCCAATGTCTTTTTATGGCCACACTGGTATCTTAGGTTGGAGGTTTTCCCGGAATTCTTGTAGTCACGGAACACCCTTGCAATGGTCGTCCGTGAAAATCCGAACTTCGTTTCTACCTCCGAAATACTGTATCCCATCTCCCGAGGCCAACAATGGCACTGCATTGAAAATCGCGTAAATCTTTATTACTTATCATTCTCATGCCGAAAGCAACTCTGACAGCTGACAAGGATGTCTGTCACTTTATACACACACTGGCGGTCTCAACTAATACGCGCATAGGTGACGTTGCTATGTATTTTGCATAGGCTCGTCTGTACCAGGTTTTCTGGCACTTCGGTTTACATGTTGTGTGATTTCACGATCACGATAATAGCCTATGATCGTTCTTAAGCACGAAAATACACTGCTGGCCACCCAAAATGCAACACCAAGAAGGAAGCATCCGATTGGCCTGAAATTCGCAGCATGCGTTGCCCGCGTAAGGACATGCAAACGATTACCATTACAGGGCATATGCAAATCATGTACGCACTGCACGCCATTGAGAAGCACTATTAGAAGGGTGCACAGAAGGCGGGCGTTAAGTAGTGGAAAGAGTGTTGTGATGCCGGACCTGTGCGTGGGATGCTTCCTGATGCCTCATCGCACAGTACGGCAGTCATTCCAGCACGTTTCGGAGTTAGACAGGGGAAGAAGAGTGGCTTATCGCGACAGCGGTTTATCGTACCGAGACATTGGCGCCTGTGTGGGACAACATCCAGCCACAGTCAGGCGAGTACGTATTCGGTGGGTGCAGGAGGGATGGACGGGCAGACGTGAGCAATTACCGCAGCCGCGGCACACCACCGAAGGAGAGGACCGGCATGTTGTGCGGCGGACATTGACGGCCTGCACCGCCACATCACGAACGTTAGCGCAGGAATTAGGGTGTGTTGGGCAACAACCTGTGTCAGCACGTACCGTTCGACGTCGTCTGCAGGAGAGAGGACTTGTCGCACGGCGCCCATTGCTCCGATTACCTATTAGGTTACACCACCGGCGAGTGCGGCGGCAGTGGGCCGTTGAACGCCGCACTTGGACTACGGAATGGCACGACATTGTCTACTTCGATGAATCACGCTTCTGCCTGCAACACCACGATGGTCGGATCCGCGTGTGGCGACACCGCGGCGAGAGACTTTATGATGCCTGCATTATGCATCGCCATACTAGCCCGACGCCTGGAGTTAGGGTTTGGGGCGCAATTGGATATGACATCCGCACTCCTCTGGTAGGCATCGCCGGTACACTCAACTGCCACCGCACCATCTCCGAAGTTTTGGAGCCCGTAGTCCTCCCTTACCTGCAGGACCTGCCAGCAGCCACGTTTCAACAGGACAATGCGCGCCCGCACGTGGCACGTATCGTGGAACAATTCTTCACGGCCCACCAGGTGTCACTGCTGCCGTGTCCTGCCTGTTCTCCCGATATGTCGCCTATCGAACACGTCTGGTCACTGATCGTCAACCAAGTGGCCCGGCAAGCACCACCCGCGGCTACGCCTTATGAACTGTGGCAACGTGTGGAAGCACCCTGGACCGATATACCCCAAGCCCACATCTAAAGCCTCTTTCGTTCGATGCCGCGGCGTGTAGCGACCGTTACTAACAGCCATGGGGGCCACACGAACTATTGATGTCTGCGTGTTCCGTAAGTCGCACGGGCCTGTAAGCTCAATCGTTTCATCCTTGTATCTGTTGTAATGTGTCCAGTAAATCTGGCTTTGCTATCTCGTGTCCTTCTTAGGGCTGCATTTTGGGTGGCCAGCAGTGTAAATATTAAAATTATGTTGCTGGCTTATTTGTAAAATAAAATTAATTCATTTTAAACACCATGCTCTTTTTTAGAAGACAAATATATTTAACATTGTTTTGCACACCTTAATCAGCTCATGTCGGCATGGAATAAGAACTGGTATAGATATAAGTCTATTCACCTAAGAATTTGTTAGAAGATCAACCATAACATTATTACAACAGTCACTATCCCAAAAATTTCGAAATACATGATAAAAGAAAAACTTTAGCGCAGAACATATTTATAATATTACAAAGTAGAAAGAAAATCTTAGCTCAAAACACAATTTAAAAACTGTCAAAAATGTTTCGATGTTAATTTATTGTTAATAGATGATCTTTGCACGTTTTTATCTCTGTGTCACCTTTTTCATGATATTAACAAAGGTGAACTAAAAATAGAAATTTTCTATAAATTTTAAGGGGAAAATTCCCGTTTACATGAAGGTGCAACCAAACAGTGCTCGAACTAATACAGAACACTAGTTTCTAAAACCACATTTTTTTTCAAATTCAAAAATGCAGATACAAGAACATATTGCAAGCTTTCGACGGAACACAAAATCCGAGATCAATACTTCAATTAAACAGCGAATTAGTTATTCGCTCAATATTAAATTATCGATTTTTCTTGCGGTAATAAATTCAATTAAAAATTAATTTGACTTATTTTGATCCAGATTTAGTTTAACGTATTTCTTCATTAAAATGTTTCCTATTAAGGAAGATAAAGCTTGCGTTATTTGTTAACAAAGTGCTGTAATGGAATCTTCTTTTCTTTGCACTGTGCTACGGGCTCAAAATACCATGCTTTAATCGACTAATCATAGCTTTTTAAAATCATATAGGTTCGGACCCTGCCGTTTGGGTCAAAGCCGTTAAGTATAAGCTCCACAATGACGTACTGCTTATGCACTTTAAACGGTGTACCCTTATTTTGAGGAATTCCGTATATCTATCAGCACGACAACGCCCGATGTAATGAGTTTTTCGGGGTGAAACAAGAAGTTCCTTTAGCTGGATTGGCATCAAGTGGAGCTTCTTTCTCGTGGCGAACTTAGTTTAGGGAATTTGTGTATTTGATTTCCTAGTTGCAGCTTGTGGATGGAATGCTTCTTGGTAAGTTCGAAAAAATGTTCCCGTTTTTCATTTCATTGGCCTATTTATTCGCTGGATGACACTTCCTTAAAGCTCTTGACATATCTTGTTGAACTTGCCATTTTTTGTGGTTCTTAACAATTTAGCGTTCCGTTAGTTACTATGTTACTTTGCAGTTCTTTTCTCAGTTTTGCCAGGGTTTGGGCAAGGCTCTTTCCTCTTTGATAGTAACTTCGACAGTCCCAAGGTATTTTCCTTAAGGATTTCTAAATCCGAAATACAGTTCTACAATCTCTTGAAACATGAATTCCTAATTTTCATTTCTAGGGCTACTTAGCCTAGCTCAAATTTTTGAACATCTTTGCCTTTTATCATTAAATAAATAATCAAATTTTAGTGAGCACAGTTATTCGAAATAACGTAACTGCTTTGGAAAAAATGAACTACTGAAACCTTAAAATCGTGGAATCATAATTACCGCAAATAAAAGATAAAAAAATGCAATGGAGAGGTAACACGAAATCACCATTTTTACTTCCTCATGAATAAATTTGAATCGCTACATTTATTTTGTGTGAAATGATTATTTGGAAGATTTACAATGATCAGAAAGATCAATTATGTTGGTATTCCTTATGTAATGTGTTATACATATTTCCTTAGAGAAAGTTATTTCAAAATATCATGTCTTGTCTTTACCCAAAGTAAGACTCGTAAATTAAGCACTGGACATGGAATTTGTGAAAATTTCCGGTATTCGAAGTATTTGGTATAATTTGTGAGTTGAGTAGCGTAATTAATCTGCTATAATTCTGTGGATTGTTTTATGAATTATGTTGTGACAAACATACAAAATGTCACGGTCGCGAGGTCGCTCACTGTATATAAAGGGCGAAGGCATATTTTAGAGAATACATAATTTAGCTAAGGTCTTTAAATGTTATCATAATATATATAAATCCAGTGCTTTCTGAATCACGATATGGTTCCAGAATTATAGGTGCACATGTCGATTAAGTTACGCTTCTGCAAAACTGTTTAAGTAACAGACGTAATAGAAATAATTAAATTTATCGTTGTATTGAGTGTTTGATATACCGATAATCATACATTTTTGGAACGTTTTTGATAAGAAATAGCAGAAAATAAAAGAAATTCAAGAAATTGAGAACTGCTACAGGGTTTTAGGTGAACATAAAGAAATAAACATCTGATGCCGCTACAAATCGCCTGCTAAGAAAATGGCACACGTAAACAAGCTGTGTATGAAAGGTTATGTTTTTGCCCTTTACGAAAAAATATATTCCTGTTCTATAATCAAAAACCGCTGTGAAAATCATGGAAGGAACCTTTCAAAATGTGAAACAAGTAGTATTTTTAATAAGAGAGAGGAAAATCGCCAACTATTGCTTGAACAGAAAAAACAATGTCAAACGAATATCCAAATAAAGAACGTAATTTTACAACTATTTCAAAAGTTCATGGCCTGAAAGGAAATCCATCCTCAAAAAGTCTCTAAACATCACTGTACCAAATGTAAACAAGGTATTAAACAGAGATTTCAATCTGAAACAGATTAAAAGAAAAGAAAATCATAGTGTTCACAGCATTTTGCGTGAACACATGGCTGAGTGCAGGACACAGGGTAGACTTCTCTATAAAAATCATACAAATTCAGATATATTAAAAAAATCACGGCATTTGAGATCTAATTATTCTATTTATATTTTTCTAATTCGTCTAATTTGATGTAATATGAACAAAATAAAACATAAAGTATTATCGAAACTGTTTCCTATATGTTACTTTACATTTTTTGGAAACATATTTAGATAGTTTTACACTATAAATACAGCTTTGAATACACCAGCATTCGTTCATTCGTCTATGTTTTACAGTGAATAAAAAAGTTGGATTGTTTAGCACTGGCTGAAAGTTAATGATATTTCTGATTTTCCGAAGTCAACGGCTAGGATAGGATAAGAAGGTTGGATGCTATAAACATAGTGAAAGGACGCGCACAAGTCTTTTGTGTTTCAGAAGTGTTCGCAATACGACTGTGGACTTGTTTCCGATAAATATTAACAAACAGATCAAGTTCAGGTTAAAGTGTTCTATCATAGACCAATGGGGAAGTGGCCGTGACAGTTATTTAATGGTATGCAGAAATCGCCGACAAAATGGGCTGATATTAGATGATCATTTTATAAAGCCACCGACCCTGCGTATGCATGCATTCAATAAACGGACCGCCGATGGCCTGGCGGTTAGCAAGGTTACCTGCCAATAGGAAGGACTCAAGGATCAACCGTGTTTAGGGCAGATGTGTTGAGCTACAAATTACAGACTTTACGTCGAATGGCAGGTTAGATCGCAGAACAGGAAATACTGGTTCCATGTTAAAAATATGGGCTTATATTCTCCTTGCACATACACTTCTATTTCCCTGATTACTAGTGTGTGCTTATAACTTCTCTCTGCATAACAGCTTTCCAATGGTGATCCTCAAACTTCCGCTTAGTACACCTTCGTTTCAACTACACGACTGAAATGCTTCAGTCGTGTAGTTTATCATGAATGATAAACCCTAAATGAATCATTATGAATTCAGATGTGCTGGTTTTCTTGTGGCCAGCAGGATGTCACGGTTTCGTGATTAGCATGGATATTTAAATTCGCGTAATAAGCAAAATCTATGTAATGCCCAAACATGTTCACCATGTATGGATGTCGCCTATCCCTGTAATACCTTGTCAATTCACTAAACTAACAGAATGGACTTACGAACTTTCAGCCTGTAGAAGTAATAGTAGCTGTCAGTTTAATTCGTTGACAATTTGCTCTTTGGCGTGGAGTCTGATAATTCGACGAGTTCCAGTTTCATGGGAACGAGAAACACACAGCATGTTCTCCTACTTCCATTAGCAGCATCATTTCTGCGATGCTTTTGGAGAAGTGTCACAACCTGTGGGGTTACAGATCTCTATATAATTAAGTATGAAATTTTGAAAGCAATACGAAATCGAAATAAGACAGTGGGCGAAATGTTATTTCCCATAAAGTTGCATGGAATTTCAGACATCTTGACTGATGACATTTTTCGGCCTTATGAGGAGAGGTAGTATCTTCACCATGGTTCAGAATGAAATTGAATTGATGGGTTGGCACTGGTCTGGCCGTAACCCTGAAAAGCATGTTTGGGAATTTATAGGAAAACAAAATGCATCTTGTCACACCACGCCAACGAAATATCAAGTGCTGAAACAGGCGTTCGTACAGGACTTTGCTTAATATAGGATATGCGAATAAGTTGACGCGCTAGCTGTTACCCGTAACACATAACTTGCACGAGAAGCGTGATATGTTTATTTCATCAGTTCCCCACCTTTTGTGTTTAATCCTACGGTTTATTGCTAATCATGTTTTGAATGGCAACTCATCACGTTTTCCCAAACTGTATCAAATAGTTTACGTTGATATGCATTTTGTGATCAGTCAGTAAAAACGGTGTCTTCGAAATGCGTGAGCATGTTTTGGCAAACTTCCATTTTTGCGCCAAGTTAAAGGCTATATGCAACAAACATTACACACTAACAAATAAATCTACATACTTTATAAAATGTTTATAATAATGGTGTTTGTTATATTAAACTGGATACTTTATGAACTGCATGTGTTAATTTTTTTTTCGAATTAAATTGGAGAAATAACTCAATATAAACCTTTAAATATTAAATAATGCCATAAATTATAACACTGTATCTTATACAGTAATATAGGCAACTAAAGAAATATGAGACAGTATATGTCTTGGAAAAACCTACTGGATTGCTATTTCGTTTCTAAAGGAATTAAAACTAGATACACTTAACTATAGTTTTTGAGAGCTTCCCGCTCTTAAACGTATATAAATTCAAACACAAGCATCACACTTCACCCCCTCCCCCGCAAAAAATAATTTAAGCTTTCGCAGGACTGCTTGACGATTGCACATCAGCGTTTTCGTACGTGCGATGTTAGATTGGACTTCGTGGAACAAATTATTCCGGTAAAAGAGGATAACCCACAATGGTAGCAAATAAAACGAGGAAATGCCACCGTCCCTTTTCTCAAAGTAATTCCGTGTTACTTTGAGTATTATTCATTGGCGGTAGGTCATTATCATTTCATTTAGTAATGTAATGGTTCATTATCATTTTCATTTGGTAAATCTTTATTATCATTTTCATTTGGTAATTACTCATTATCATTTTCAGTTGATAATGCTTAATTGTTATTTTCAGTTGGTATTGATTCCTTATCATTTTCATTTGGTTATGACTCATACCCAGGCTTATGATGATAGGAGTTCTTGATCCTTAAAATGCAAGAAATATTCGCCATGTACTGGGCTAATTCCACTCCCAAATAAATGTTTCTGCAACGAAAAGTAAAAGTGTTTCTTTACCTCTGTTAGAGGAGTCTATAAATTATCCCTCAACGGTTTGACCTGGTCTTGTTATTTGCTCTTAACCCAAATGAGGCAGCAGTGTTGACATGCGAGCAACTCGAGTATGCAAAACAAAACATCAGAAGTGATTATTTCTCGATCACTTTTGTAGAAAATAAAATGACAGTCATGATGCGAAGACCACACAAAATGACACAGCTTTCCTTTTAGTTCTAAGTGAATGGCACCAGTGATTTCTTCCCAATGATATCTGCCGTGCACAGAACGCTGGCGAACGTTTGGTGGCAGCTCAATCAGCTGGCAGGCGTTTATGACCCTACAGCATGGCTGTGAATATAGCCCTCCATAAATAAGGAATAAAAGAAAATATATTTCATATTTAGAACAGATGTACCTTTGGAACGTGAAAAAAAAAAGATATGTTGTTAACAATATGAGATAATATGACAAGAGCACGTAAATATGTGGATTAAACAATCGCATTTCCAGGCCACAAGGACAGGACAAGGATTTTAAAAAGTTGGTACACTCTTTGAAAGGGAGTGAAGTTCCCTCAATACAAGTGAAAACAAATCGTTTCATTAAAGAAAAAAATGTATATATATATATATAAATATATATCATCATTGTCAACCATTATCATTCCAATGCTGCTCGCAGGTCTCCCCAAGTTTCCTCCACAACGGTCTGTCTTGTGCCAGTCTCATCCATGTCACTCTCGCATATTTTCGAATTTCATCCACCCATCTCCCATGTCTGTTTTATATCATCATCATCATCATTGTCAACCATTATCAATCCACTGCTGGACGAAGGTCTCCATAAGTTTCCTCCACAACGGTCTGTCTTGTGCCAGTCTCCTCCATGTCACTCCCGCATATTTACGAATTTCATCCACCCATCTCCCATGTGGTCTTTTTCTGGGTCTTTTCCTGTCCCTTGGAATCCAATCTAAAATTTCGGCTGTCCATCTATGGTCTGTCCTTCTGGCAGTATGTCCAGTCCATTGCCATTTCAGGGATTTAACTCTGATCATGATGTCTTCAACTCTCGTCATTTTTCGGATCCACGAGTTCCTCTTCTTATCTCTCCTGGTTATACCAAGCATGCACCTCTGCATGCTTCTTTGAGTTGTCTGCAGCCTTTGCATGTCTCTTTTAGTTAAGGTCCACGTCTCTGCACCATACGTAAGCACTGGAAGGATGCATTGATCAAACACTTTTCTTTTAAGACATAATGGCATATTGCTCTTGAAAATTATGCTGTTTCTTCCAAAAGCTCTCCAGGCAAGTTTTGTACGCCGAATAATTTCTTCATCAATGTGACCCTCAGTTGATATCTGCTGTCCAAGATAAACATACGTATCTGTTATCTCCAGTTTTTCTCCATCAATCAATAAATCTTCATTTCTTGTAAAAGCATTGAACATCACTTTTGTCTTCTGAAAGTTCATTTTTAATCCCACTTCTTTACTCTTGTCAGCAATTTCCTGGATCATACTCTGCAGCTCTGATAGGGTACTTGCAAAAATGACTACGTCATCAGCAAAACGAAGGTGGGTTAGATAATCTCCATTAATCTTTATCCCTTTGTTTTCCCAGTTCAGTGATTGAAAGACATTTTCCAATGTGGCATTAAAGAGCTTCGGAGATATGGTGTCACCTTGTCTCATTCCCTTTCCAATTTTTATGTGTGTTTTATTTTCAAACAGCCGAATCTTTGCACTTGCATTTTCATAGATGTTATTAATAATATTAATGTATGCATCTTCAATACCGCAGGATTTCAGAGCCGTGGTAACTGCTGATGGTTTCACCGAATCAAAGGCTTTTTCATAATCGATAAAAGCCATGCACAATGGAAGTTCATATTCCCTCGCTCTTTCAATTAGTTCTCTCAGTACGTGGATATGATCTATTGTGCTGTAGCCACTCCTGAATCCAGCTTGTTCTCTCGGTTGAGCCATGTCCAGTGTTACCTTCAAGCGGTGTGAAAGAACTTTAGTGAAGATTTTATACACCACTGATAGGAGGCTGATAGGTCTGTAGTTCCTGAGATCCTCAATGTCACCTTTTTTATGTAGCAGGATCATTGTAGCGTTGTTCCAATCTTTAGGAATCTTCCCTCCATTAAGGCATCAAGTGAAAATTTGGGCGAGTACTGTTTCAATTTCTCCACTTGCTTCTTGTATGATGTCTATAGTAATTCCATCTTCTCCTGGAGCTTTCCCCCGCTTCATGTTCTTGATTGCATGAGCAACTTCTGCTGGGAGGACTGGAAGAACTCTGTTACCTTTCATGATGTCTGGAGTACATGTATCATCCCTTTCATATAATTTGGAGTAGAAATCTTTCACTCTTATCAAATTTTCGCCTCTACTTCTTGTTATAGAACCATCTTCTTTTCTCAGAGCCATAATCTGTTTTCTTCCCTTACTGAGATGTCCCTTTGCTATCTTAAGGCTTTGGTTGTTTTCAATTGCTTTCCTCACTAGCTCACAGTTGAATTTCCTTATATCTTCAGTGATACTTTTTCGTGCTGTCTTGCATAGCTCTATATATTCCACTTTGGAAGTCACATCTTCTTTAGTTGTCCTCATCTCTCTTCTTTTTTGCATCAACGTTTTGGTTTTTCCTGATAATTTGTTCACATGCAACTTGTTCTTAGACCCAGCTAATTTTGTTGCTGTTTCCATAAGAGCTTTGGTTACTTTGCTGTTAACTTCCGAAATATCCACTTCTTCCGATGTTAGGCCTTCTAAAGCAGAGAATCTGTTCTTCAGTTCCAACTTGAAAGTATTATGGTGTTTTTAAGGTTGGTTATGTCAATACATTTTGTTTGTCGTATGAGCTTGCCACGTTCCAGTTTAGTGTTGAGGTGCATCTTACATCTCACCAATCTATGGTCACTACCTGTGTAGAACTTTTTCAGCACACTGCAGTCTTCGATGACGAATTTTTTGTTACACATAATAAAATCAATTTCACTTGTCGTCCCAATTGGATGTCTCCATGTCCATTTCCTGTGTGGCTTTTTCTTGAAAAAGGAGTTCAAGATGAAAAATCCTTCTGCCTCTGCAAACTCAACGAGAGTATTTCCACGCCGATTTCTGTTGCCGTGACAGAATTTACCTACTGAAGTTTCATTCTGTTGCCGGTGCCCTATTTTTGCATTGAAATCTCCCATAATTATCTTCAAGTGCTGCTTACCTTTATTATTTAGATGACGAATTTCCTCATAACATTCTTCAATTTCTTCTTCAGGATGAATTGTGGTGGGTGCATAAGTTTGAATAATCTGAGCCTGGTATCTTCTCGAGAGTTGGATAATGAGTCGTGCAGCTCTGTCAGAGGAACTTTCAACTTCTACCACTTTAATTAATATCTACCACTTTAATTAATTTCTGTTTTATATATATATATATATATAGTACATAAATAAAACAAAAAAGAAATACTTTATATATAAATTATTCTGACGGAAAAAAAAATCAACACCAAGAAGGGGTTGTGTTAGATAAACGACAGTTGGTAGGCTGTGAGAGTATATCTGTAAGATGACGTCTATGCAAATTTCGCGCTCGGCGCATACGTGTGGCGCTAGTAGCGCCCCTCGGAACATGCAAAGCAGGTTTGCTGTAAATACGCGCTGTAACGTTCGTGAGCGTTAGTTATCGTTGATATTCAACGTAGTGTGTTGATGTTAGTCAAGAATGCCTTTAAGAAGACGAAGAAATCATTATCAACAGCTCACGATGTTTGAACGAGGTCGTGTAATAGGTCTACGAGAAGGTGGATTTTCTTTCCGCAATATTGCAGAACGACTTGGCAGGAATGTAGCCACTGTGCATGATTGTTCGCAGCGGTGGTCAAGGGAAGGTACTGCCTCAAGAAGACCGGGTTCCGGCCGGCCAAATGGCACTACAGAGAGGAAAGACCGCCGTGTACTGCGTATGGCTGTGGCACATTGTATTGCGTCTGCGGCGGCAGTTCGAGTTGCAGTTGCCACCACAGTTACACAACGAACTGTTACAAATCGGTTACTTGAAGGACAGCTCCGAGCCAGACGCCCTGTAACGTGCATTCCACTTACTCCAAACAACGGCCGTTTGCGACGTCAGTGGTGTCAAGCTAGACCTCATTGGAGGACGGAGTGAAGATCTGTTGTGTTTTCTGATGAAAGCCGGTTCTGCCTATGTGCCAGTGATGGCCGTGTGTTTGTTAGAAGGAGGCCAGGTGATCGCATGCAACCAACCTGTCTGCGGCCGAGACACACTGGACCTACACCTGGAGTTATAGTCTGGGGAACAATTTTCTATGACAGAAGGAGCACTCTCGTTGTTATCCCACGCACCCTGACGGCACAGTTGCACGTCGGTCTGGTGATTCAACCTGGTGTGCTGCCATTCATAAACAGCATTTCAGGGGGTGTTTTCCCACAGGATAACGCTCGCCCGCATACCGCTGTTGTAACCCAACATGCTCTACAGAGTGTCGACATATTGCCGTGGCCAGCTAAATCACCAGATCTTTCACCAATCGAGACATCATTGGACGACAACTCCAGCGTCACCCCAACCAGCATTAACCGTCCTTGTATTAACCGACTAAGTGCAACAGGCTTGGAACTCCATCCCACAAACTGACATCCAGCGCCGGTACGACACAATGCACGAACGTTTGCGTGCTTGCATTCAACATTCTGGCAGTTACACCGGTTATTATTGTACCAGCATTTCACATTTAAAATGGCTCTTCTCGCGCTTACATTAAGCTGTGTTCTTGAAACCTGAATCGATTGAATGTTACTTATACAAATGTATTGCCGCCATTTCATTCCTCTACAACTAAGTTTTCGTGGTGATAGGATTTTTTTTCCGTCAGTGTACTTAACACAAGAAAATTAGACAAAAAATTCTAATACCATGAGAAGCGCCAAGGGCAGCTAAACCTCATGTAGTAGCTTATATAGAATGAAAATATTACAGAACAAAAATACAAAATTTCAAAACAAGTAAAAAACTGGAACAGGTTTCCGTCATCAGGAGAGCATCAACCTGTGGGAGTGGCCTTTCTAGTACCAACAAAACGACAAGGCAAGCCAAGATTGTCGGTTGGTCATGCTCCCTAGGCCACAAAACCAAATTCAAATAAGCACAAAAATTACAAAAATCAAATTTATAAAATTAAAAAAAGAATAATTAAAAAGCTTGCCGGTAGAACAAAAACCGCCATGACAAAGAGTCAAACAAGACTGAACAGAGCACCCACAACAACCCAATATATATGTACGCTGATAAGAAAGCTGGTCACGGTTAAACAACTACCTGGTAAGCCAAAAAATGTGTGAATTGACAAGATGCAAAACTGTGTATGTAGATAAGATCTTCAGCTATTAGGGACCCACCAAATAGCACTTTGTGTTACCTATATATTTAAAATTGTTAGGTCCTAGTTTAATAAAGCATGTCAATGTGTAATTTGAAATTTTTGGACACCGAATTAAAGTTCAAAATTAAATGGTTAAAATGATGCCTTAAAAATGTTTTAGAATAATTGTTAGATTGCAATTTAGAAAGAAGAGCTTTCAGATTTTTTGCAAGTCACAGCTGTGTAGAACAAATTTGAGCCATTCTATGAAACTGGGAAATGAGTATATTGCGATGTATAACCTTCAAATATTGGATGACATGTGAGTGTAGTGAATGATACCAAACTCAAAAAGTTTATTTTATCAAATACATTCACCACATCTCTTCCCTCCTCGTCCACCTGAACCTCTAAATCGAGGCAACAAACACAAGTAGACGATCTGTTATTTTTTCTAGGGTAAGGTCGTCAGGATACAAGTCAGTGGCGCAACGCAGAACGTCCGGAATGTTAATGACAATAATGTCATCAACATATCTTAGAGCAATTCCAAGTAAAGGATGATTGGCAACATATCTATCCTCAAAAAAATGTAGATAGAGATTAGCCAAACTGCTAGAAAAGCGGCTGCCCATCGGGATACCACGAGTTTGGAGATAAAGCCCATCGCCCACGGTAACAAAATTGTTATTGATACAGAAATCCAGTAAGAAAATGCCAATACTGTTCTGTAGTCCCGGGCTCGAACTTCGTATGTAAGTTTTAGGCTACCTGCCACAGACCCTTCAATGAAATTGAGGTGAAGAGGTTTTTAAAATCGTATGTATCCACGGATGTGTAAGTCACCCAGCCAAGTGTCTCCAAGACTCTGTTATTGCTCCCAAAATTCCAGGTCAAACCCAACCTGCGAAGAGCCACTGACAAGTATCTCTGTTGCAACCCACCCGCTTGGCTGTTATAACAGTTGCGTCCATTAGTAATAAAAGGAAAGGAAACAGGTTCCTTATGAAACTTTGGGATATCATAAATAAAAGAAAAGTTTAAGTTGGACACATTAAGTATTATCCTTTTATGCAGAGCGATTATTTTCTTAACAATGTCTTTATGGTTTAGAGAAACCCTAGTGTAAGTATCTGTGGTATTCATCTCCTGTATTAGGAGATCCGAATAGAATTGTTTACAAAAAAAGGCAAAGTTATTACCAGCCTTATCCACTGGAGAAATAGTGAATAAGTTTTGCAGTTCATGAATTTGTGAATTAATCAAAGCAAAATTATGTGGCTGCCGGGTACAAACACCAGAGCTCTTGAACTTGTCGAGCTCATGACGAATGTCACATAATACGGAATCCAGCCATTCGTCAAAGGCTTCGAGGGGCAAACCAAACTCATAAGAAAGTTTTAGTGCGCATTGTAAAAAAATACTGCGTAGAATAGGGACACATTTCTTAGTTTTGAATCGAGGTGTCAACCTGTATTTTGTGCCCAGAGACATAATTGTGCGTAGTTCTCGAAAAGGCACTATGTCCAGGTCATCGGTAACGATATGACCGTGGTAAGGGTTGAGAAATTTTCTGAATCTGTCAAGATGACAGTAACAGCTGCCATCCTCATTGCCGCTTATAGATTTTAAATCAGCAACGGTTTGCCTGTAGTTAAAAATACGGCGACCAAGCGGTCTATCATAGCGGAAACAGGTCACCAATTTTACCTCATTTCCAAGAGGGAAAAGATCCAGACGCTTATGCAAAATTGACTTTAAGCCAATAAAATCAATGGCCTCATGACAGTAATCAATAACGCTGTACTTCCTGACGAGGTGTGCTCCTGTGAATTTACTATGAAAAGTGTAAAGTCGGTACGCAAGATAATCTTGGTGAAGGTCATTCACCCAATTTTTGTAAAGCTGTCAATTGTGTGTATTTGATTACTTGTGAAACCTGCCAATGTGGTTTTGTTGGTCAGAGCAGTAATCCATTGCATATTCGCATTAACGGTCATAGGTCTGACAAAAGAACCTTCAAAAGGAAATCTGATCGTGAGATTCAACATTTTCAGTCACATGATTTCAGCAATGTCTCCATTGGAATTTTGTTCGTTGAGTCCGTGCTGCAAAACAGGTTAATACTTGAAAACCTGTGCATGCTGCAATTTAAAACTCTCTTTCCGTATGGGCTTAAAGAACTATTCAATGGTAAGCAGCTGAATCAAGATACTTGTGTCTATCTGAAATTTAAATTTAAACCTTTTGCCGTTTCTCAAAGAAAAACAAGGAGTAGTAGAGGGAGCGGAAGGAACTAATCGGTTCGGGTGAGGTTACCGGTAACGATATGACCAGGTTAGTTTTATTAGTTTTAGTTTTAGTTCTAGTCTTTTTCGTGCAGTGGACATATCTTATAGTTGCATTTTATTGTTAGTGCAGTACATGATGAGTGACTGATCTCATATCTGTGAGATTGTACTGATTAAGTCTGTAGTTTATGCTACCCCGTCCTCTAAGAAAAGTAAAGTGATATCGTAGTAAGTAATATGTACATAAATTTGCTTATTCATACAAAGTATTAGTATGAATGCTCTCTTACATGGATTATTCGGGTATAGTTAAATCCATTGTACGTCACTGTCTCTAAGCTATCAGTATAATAATGTGCAGCTTATTTACATCCCATTTTAAAAAGACTTTATGATGTTTTTAAATACAACAGATGCCTGTTAATGGGGACCCAGCGGTTCTCGAACATCTTGCGCCAATGAAGCGGCTTCTCAATTATGTGAAGCTTTATCAGAAAGAACTAAGTTAGGATGTCCTCTAAAAATGTCCTAGTTAAAGGACTCTTGTGCATAATAGATTTCGAAATAATGGTTATCTTCTGTACTCTCATATTTGACTTGAGAGACTATTTCTCTATGTAAACAAGCAAATATTTTTTTCGCTTAATATATTCGAACAAGGAAATTTGCAACGCAGTTTAACCTGGTAAACTGTATTAAAAATTATTTTCTGAGTATATTACTCAAACATACCCTGAAACAAAGGAAGCACGTATTTCGAAACGTTCTGTTCAGATAATATGAAGATAAACAAAATTCTGAGAGTGACACGCAATATTCGGAACTGCAGTAAGAATTTTTCAAAGTCTGAAAGTTTTAAATAATTTGTTAATCCCACAATTTTTAGGAACATTTTACGTCATTAATTTTCATAAGAATATTAAGTTTTGCGATAAGGTTTCCAATATATACAGAATACCCCTTCAGATATACTTAAAATTAAGATGAAATGGGAAATTATATTTACTTTTGTACTTAATGTATTTTCAATGAACCGTATATTTCGAAAATAAAATACAATTTTTCCCCAAATAATTTGATATCAATTATCTTTGCGTCTTGTTTAACGGAGATTACTGATATTGCTACTAATACGTACGTACATGTGGTGACGTAAAGACTACTAAAGGAGTTAAAATGTTATCGTTTTATTTTAGGTACAGAATTTGTTGTTCCTTTGTACTTTTTCTGCAATGGTATTGTACTGTTAAATTTTTTTATACGGAAGTTTTGTGTCTATCAAATGTTAACTATGTGTGTATACAGTATAATTGACTTTATCGAGGACAGATGGGATAGCCTCCTTTCCGTCAGGCCATATGAAAAGTACGTCGTCTGCACATTGCAGCCGTGTGGTAGGCCTTGGGGTGATGTTAGTGAATATATGTTGCTCAATGGGGCGAAGATTTGCTTCTGCGAGAACAGCTGAAAAATGAGATACTATCGGTGCGCCATTTACTTGCTTATAAACGAGCCCTTAGAAACTGAAGTAGCTGGAATTTGAGATCAAGTCCATTAATTTGAAGACGCTGCGGCAAGACTCTTGCGAATAAACTGATGAATTAAAAACAGCTTCTTTCAACGTGCTGGTGGCTTTCGGCAAGGCGACTGATGGCTAAAGGTATACCACGTCAAAACAGCTGATACTATAATGTTGTTGAACAGTGAGTTGCATGGTTTTCGTGATGAAATCTAAAGTAGAAGTTAAGACAACGTCCGGTTCAGGTAGATGACTAGTCAGGGGTCTGGATAATGCCTTCCCTATGTGGTAGGTCGGTGCGGACCTTCTGGACACAATCTTTTTCAATTGATTGCCGGGCTTGTGTTGTTTATGTCTACCAAAGAGCTTTGGGATATGAGGGCCAGGCCACAATTTGGAGGCTTTCTTGAGATCTGCCGGAAGAACAGGTAGTCTTGCAACTCGTTGTACCCTTGCAACCCAAGAATTTAAAGGGTTAGTTCGTGAGACAGTAGATCCAGAATCGGAAATAAAGTCCTCTAGTCTCGTATTATGATCCGCTGTGTCCATAGTATCTATCTGCCCGGATTTGTCAGTTAGCGTCAACAGTATTCAGGTGTCATTTCGAAGGTTCGAAATCGCCCTCGGAATTTTAAAATTATCAAGTGTTTGTTTATTAGTGTACCTCGATCTCAACCAAGAGCAACATAGTTGGCGTAGTTAATCTTTGGCGTCTTCCGGAACTCGCGAAATTATGCTTTCTAATTCAGATACGACGCTTTTGTGGTTCGATTTCGATCGGAAACAGAACTTTGGTCAGAGTTCCAAAACTTTAGCTTCCTCAACAGTGAGCATCCGCTTAGAGATATTGACGAATGGAATGGTGAAATCTTTAGGATTTTGAATCTGGGATATATTCAAAACATCTAGTTTCTTGTTGTGTTTGGAGGATAGGGAGGATTGAAGTATTTCCGCTAAGATGTCCACTCGGAGCGTTAGGTTGTTGAAAGCGATCGGGTCGCAAAGAATATCTAGTTTCATATATAGGGTATAGCACTTGGCTTCCAAAGACATAACGTCCTTTCTTTTCAGTTTTACTATCTTAGATAGGGTCTGACGAAGAAATTTGTCTTTTTCTTCTCGAGTCAAGTTCCCCTTTACCGAAGTTCTGAAACTAAGGAACTTTGGGATCAAGCCGAACACCTTGCAAGCGGATACAAAGTGGGGGTGGGAACGTTCCTTCTCCAGTTTGATTCACTGCTTAATGATGAACGCAAAACGAAATCTTATTATTACCAAGGCTAGTCACAGCTAGCATATTTTTAGCCATAGAAAAAATCAGTAAGAAATATAACTGACTTCGATGTGTATGCATAAGATATATGTCGTTTCGTCGCTAATGGATTTTTACCGATAATCAAATTTGCGACGTCACTCGCAGGTTGAAACCGGAACGGTGGGTTTCCACTTCTATATTGGACAGCAGTTAAGAGGAAATGGAGAACGTAAAAATGTTCTACGGAAATAATTAGTTGTAATCGTTTCCTCACTGTTCTCCGTGCCGCATCAGCTACAACAGTTAATAAAATATTATCTCTTATGCCAGGATCCATTTTGTCACTGTAATTCATATACCGGTCGCTACAACTTTTAAAACGCGTAGCTGATTGGTTATGTATGCACCTTAGTCAAAGAGATATTCCTGGCTCTGTGCTCATTTTCATACCTAGGTTTTAGCGTTATCCAAAAACTACTAGAAGTCTACTTTGAGCAAGTTGGGTAATTAAATAAGCTGTTGCCCGTAGGTTCCAGAATGTTACTTCCTTTCTAATGTTTTTTGTGCACTTGCTACTGGCCTAACAGCGTGTGTGCCACTTTCAGTGTTCTAAGTTTTACTTCATTTAGTTTATTTTTTTGGGAATCTCCTATTTCGAAGGTCTCGGGAGAGCTTCTACTGGTGCTACCTTCAACCCCATAGCTAGGACCTTTTTCCTGAAGGTTTTATTAGCTTGCACTCCATTTTTGTTTCGTTCTGTTTTACGTGCTTTTTTTCTTTTTCTTGATTTTTCTTATTGAAAATAATGCACATCGTTGTAAAGCTTGCCATAATGAGACCATCAAATGAGCATGATTCTGTCGTTCCGTAGGTGGAGCACATAATCCCCTGTGTTTCGAGGATACTATTCTTCGGATTCCCTATATCTGCTGCGAGACTCCCTAGGGTGAGGAAAGGGTATCTGTTGTTCTGCGCATGGGCACTGAATAAGGGCTATTCTGTTTCTGCTGGTTGGTTTGGGGAATGTTTTTGTGTTGTCGATGGGTCTGTGTGGCCGTCCAAAGGAGGTGCTCCTCTTCATGGGTGTTTAACCTCTCTCACCGCTAATCCAAATTTCCTGAATAGCTGTTCTTATAAGGTTAGATGCAATATTTTTCTCCCAAGATGTTCTTTCATTTGCTTTGCCTTTTTGGTGCACTATTATTCTCCCGAGATGTTCTTTCCTTTGCTTTGCCTTTTTGGTGCACTATTATTCTCCCGAGATGTCCTTGACTTTGCTTTGCCTTTTGGCTCCCGATTATGTCCCCAGGGATTGATTCACCCTCGAGAAGGGGTTTCGCTGCGACCATCTCTTAGTCCTGCATCAGTTCTTGGATGTTTATTTATATCAGTTTGCAAACGCATTATGAGTCGTTCTTCTGTTTAGCTTACTACAGAATACTCGTCTGTGGCCTGTTTAATTCCTGCCTTAGTTTCTGTGCACCTCCTCAGACTTCCAAAACGGTGTTTCTGGTTATTACACACACAGTGTACAAACACACCATGTGTGTTTGTACACCATGCAGCCAGATGTTGTTCATGTGTATATAAAACGTAATGACCTACAATTAGCACCCTTTGCTGTAACTGCTATATTGCAACAGCCGTTGTACAGTTTCATTCCTCTTATGCTACATTATCAGGAAAGAGCCCTGAGGCAAAGGGTAGGGTTATGTCGTTCAAAATATTGTTTATGAGACACTAAAGCTTGCCCAGGTTAACAACTCCCAAAACAGACGAACTTCGATAGCAGAAACTTGTTTCTCTCGTTTGAGGGTAATAGATGGAACAGTGCAGTGTTACGAAATGTCCATAGTTCTACCGTTTTCAGCAAAATGGAAATAATTTACAGGTTTGAAAATGGCGAAAACCAATGTAATATAGTAATTTCTTTTGAGAAAACGGACAAGTATCGACAGCTACGTGAAACAGAGTATTTCCTGAACAATTTGGTAAGCATGTAAACTTTTTTTTGTTTTTAATGCTGAATACAAAGCTAATGGTTAATACGTATTTTGAAAAGGAGAGGTGTAAACATTCACGAAAACATACCTTTCAGAGGGAAAAACATATTTCGCTATGAAAACCTGGGGCGAACGAAAAATATTTCGATGATCTTTATACGTGTGTCTCAATTTAAAATAGCCTTATTTGATCAAGCAGAGAGAAACGGGAACTTCGTTCCAATATTCTTTCAGTGCTAATTTTTGCTCACTATTAGAGTATTATATCATTTCCAGAAATTTGGGTGTTCGTGATATCTGAACATGTATCGGAACCATTTGAACATGAAAGTAGTTTATGACCTATATTCCTCACACCAAGCTTGTTAAGAGCGAAATATAAATAGAACTGTAAGAAAGAATCCTGTAAAATCCACTGAAATCGAAGTGAAATTGGAAATATCATTTCAATCTGTAAAATATAATGCCGGACTGCTTAACTCATCGATACAATTTTATATAATAATCATATTTTTTTAATGGGAAAATAACACTTTTCAAAGCCTGAACAAGCATTTATGATTTTCTTGTTTAAGACAACATGTACTTTTAACTAATATTATACAGAGAGATTTGGACCATAATTTCGTTGAATTATTTAAAATAGTTAGGACTGTTTTTCTAAAAAACTGTTAAACTAATATTTCAGGACATAAAATTTGAATCATTATGAACGACTGTAAGGTGAAATTTCGCAAAAATATTGTAATCAATAAATCATTACCGATCAATGTATTGTTATGAAATATTTCAAACATACTACAATTTCGATATCATTGTCATTAACAATTAAACAGCCACATTCAAGAAATGGCTGATTCCCTGGTGTTGCGTTTACACAGAGTAAAGTTTGAAATATAAAAAAAATACGAGTGCATGAGTTTAAATGTCTACTTCATTTGTCATTCCTAATTTAAATAAATTTATCGTGGTAACGAACTGTCAAATCATTGCATATTGGAGTCAGGGCCGCGGGAGGAACAAGCTGAACGCTGTAAAAATTTCAGAAAAGGTGTTAAGTAACTGCAAACGCGGCGTACACGTTTTGGGGAACACTTTATCAGCGCTCTTCTCCACCACCGAAAAGGTGATACGCTCCGTTAATTTACAAAGTGTCTGCATTTAATACACTAAATATTGGAACGTTGTTCATACGATTTCCAAGAGACAAGGTAAGATTAACATAAATAGAAACAAAATCTGTGAATGAAACACGGAAATTTAATATTCAGGGTAATACAGAATTTTTTTTCGTCGCAGACGTTCTGCGTATGAATCAAGGAAAATTCTAAGTGAGAAACATATGAACGAGGTTCTACGATAATTATACTTTTTCATTTATTCTCTGCTGTGAATCACAGTCCAGAGGCTCCTGGTCAACGGATTTTGTTGGCAGATTCTGCTGCCATACCTTCTACATAACATATCAATGCCAAAACGTTCTTAGTCATATCCATTAATTTCTTTCTATCACAGTGTACACTCCTGTCGTGTCTGTATTAGGAAAATGTATGAACTAAGGGTTTTAGGAAATACATATTACCATGATAAGGAAAACTTGAAACTCAAGTAAATCTTAGAGTGAATATGATGCTCAAATTTACCGTCATATTCGTTTGAATAAGTGTGTTGTAGTTTATCTTTTACAATGAGCGAGCATCTTTTATACACTAAAGCAATATATTGTATATGAAATTTGCTCATTCTTTGAAAAAGATAAAACTTAACACTTGTGTTCTGTTCTTTCTCTAATAGTACAAATATAAAAACTTTCAGTAATAGAAAGCATAAATTCATAGACATGATAGACTGTCTTCATTCAGTAAAATCTTTGAAAACCAAAATAAGTATAAAGTAAACTATGCTTTTCTTTGTAATCCAATAGAACTTTCAAATGTTGAAACGCAGTTTTTCAACTGCACTAAGCAGACTGGTGCTTAGCATGGGCGGGTGTTGTCATATTTCGTAAAGTCACTGATCTACGTTTGGGTGCCGCAGACTAATGAGATGACTAATTATATTGTTTGTTACAATGTTTGATGAGACTTCAGTAGTAGCAACAACAAACAATGCGATCATGTCTTATGCATAGCTCATAGTTTCAATATTTACGTTATGGAAAGGTTTGTGTTGAACTACAATGGTTTTTATACGAATTACGATGAGTATACTACGTGTTTAGTCTTTAAACTCCCAGCAAATTTTAACCGCTTATGTTGTATGTCCGGAAAAATTCCGGGATTAGCTCTACTGCCCGCACTGTTGTTTCACGGAAAATTTCCGTGGTCTGTTTAGTGCTCAATGCGTTAACGCACGAAACATTTCCGGGCCCATTTTACTAATTAGAAAATAGTTCAAATGTTGGCCGAATGAAGGCGTAATTGAAACAGTTAATTAAAAAAAAATATGTAACCGTTCTATTAACCACTGAAGGGGTTAAAGCTAAATCCTGGGTTTAAAGTTTAAGAAGCAACATGTATATAGTGGTTCTACTACAGTGAATGATTGTGTTATATGTACCACTGGCCGTTCCCTTTCGAACCCGTGAATCATGAAAAAAGTTTAACTTTATTTGTACACTACGTACGGGCAAATGTTATTAGAAGTGCACTGTACCCAACGATAGTTTGCTCTTTACTGTGAAAACTCTGGACACCGTGTAACAGTCAGTAGCTCTCAGACATTTTTCTTAAGTTTCATACATACTTGCTGCCTCTACATATTTTGACCACATAATATGTTTCACATTTTTACAAGCTTCATCCATGACGATGATATATCTTATCGTTATGCAATAAATTAAATTTCAGCAGCCAGATTATATGCTTTTACTGTTTCTTATATGCCGTGCGTGTCACCAGCCGCATACATTTTGAATTATCTCGTACATAGAGTGAAATACCTTTTACAGGACAGTAAAAAAATTAAAAGTTAACAATAGAAGATAAGCTGAAAAGAAACCTTTTAAATAAAATATATAAGAAAATGGTAAAAGGTAATAAAATGTAAAACACAATGAAGACTACCTATTCGAATATTTTAATAATTCTTGTAAAAATAAAAATTTAGTAAGATGGAGCTGAAATAATTTATCCTACACTTACGGAGGACGATTGCCCGGTGAACTTGATATATTACTAGTGTGTGCCAGTAAGCTTCGTATGCTATAAGAAGTTGCTGCAGCAATAATACACATGAGCAGTTTAGCATCAGCAAGCAGTCGTTAGGAATTACCGACATTGTGTGGTTTGAACCACTGAATTTCGGCGTTGGAGCACGCAATGGATGACAAACAAAATATTGATTTTTTAAACATAGAAGCAACAAACTTAAATTGCTCTGAGCTTGGATGAGCTTGTCATTTTGAGGGTTTGACGGATATATGACACCTGTTTTATCAGAGCACCTCGCCATTTCAAAGTATCAAACAGATAAGTTATATTTTTTTAGCTTTTATATTTAAAAAAATGGTATACTTTGGTGCCACAACAACACAATAGTAATGCTGCTCTCGAAGGCTTTTTAACAGAAAAAGGACTTTTCTGATGCCACCGATTGTGTTGATAGCTAAAACAATCATAATTGTCTTTACACCGTGCTGTTTTAATCTCAGAACTTACAGGGGCTAGATCTGATAATCGCCGGAGAGGAAAAAATGTGACACCAGCGTGCTCGATTTTCTTAGGAGGCAGATTACTTCCTGTGCGAAAGTGATCAATTGAAAGCAGCCGTAGCATCCTTTAACTGAACTTATACTCAAGAATTTTCTAAAACGTTAATTGAAAATCACTTGATTCCAGTCAGCAGCGAGGTATGTTAACAAAATATTTAATCTGTGTTTCAAAACACGGAGTCAGATTGCGAGTATAGATATTTTAAAAACAGAACAACGTAGCTGAGCATTTTAGCGATCCATGCAAAACTATATTAATTTAATAATAGACATAACCCCTTGTAACAGATCCTTCAAGCAAAGGTGTATTTCAAGGCGAATGATTCAATAATCTATTGGATAGATAAAAAGAAGCTCTTTTTTGTTAACTACATACTACTAATGAGTTACTACCGTTAACCATCTGACCCTTACATATGCATGATGTTTCCTGCTGGAGTGGGCTACGACCAGCAGAATAATTCGCCATGCGACATGGCTGGGATAATTGCCAGCAGTTTCAGTATGACGATAGGGACTTCAAACCGTTAATATTGACCCTAACGTCCCCAGATCGTCACATTATGGAATACCTGTGACAAGCGAATGAGTGCACGATTCGTAACAGATATCCTCCTCCACAAAACGTTCTCCAATTGACGGACGCTATATGTTCTTGGCTAAACATACCGGTAGAACGATAACGGACCCTCCTTAAATTCATACCAAATCAAGTCACCCTTTCCAATATTGTAGAATTCAGATTCCTGCGTCAATTTTGAACCCCACGTGCATGATTATTTAAACTGAGGCAATGAATATTGAAAACCTTTTTCCATGGAATGTAAACGAAGGATCTTGTGAATGGCAATGGCCTTGATCAATAGCTTATACCAATGTACCAGAAAATGAAGAATATCAGACACAAGGGCCTGCAGGATGATAGTTAACAATTTTGTCAAAATGTAATTCCACCTTCCGATAAAACCGAAATTACCAGACACACTGAAACCTACTGACTGTCCAAAGAAAGATAGTTTCCCATTCCTCATTTCATGTTATTAAGCGGTACGATATTTAAAACAGAAAAATACATAAACCGAAATTCCTGGTAGCAATGGCTCTGTCAGTTAGCGTTAAATACTGCCACGTGGTCGGAGATAGGAATTTAGGTCATGTTTGAGAGAGTACTTGTCACTTGGAAGCGCAGCGATAAAGGGTATGACGCCCTTACCTTTATTTATGATCGCGTCACAGCAAATGAATTGCAGCTGCTACGATGGAGCCTAGGGCTAACTGGCTGCCAGCCACATTTTCGAAGCGCAGATCTACTTGTTGTTTACTTCAGAACAGAAAGTTGGTGATTAAAACATAGAAAGCCATCGTTTCATAGAAATTAGCAGATAATTTGTTTAATTCTGAAATCCTAACGATTAAAAACATTGCGGTCGTTACATCATGTCGCTTTTTCTTTGCACGTATTTTCTTTCATCCGCCAGATTTCTTTACAAAGAATGAAGTAATAGACTTACTTTGATTCATAAGAAATTAGATTTTCCAAAATGGTAATTTTAAGCGAAATGTGAAAATCAAAAGCCATCCACCTACAGAATTTCATATTTTACGGATTCAGGAATTTTTATTTAAAAATTATCTCTCATCAAATTTCGAATATTGGATGAATTTTCTTTGTAGCTCAAGAAAATGGTATTCTGAGATACTTTGATGAATCTTAAGAAATTTGGTTTATCTCTCGGTCTGAAATTAAAAACCTAATAATCATAATTAAAGAAGAGTTCTTCAGATACCAACTTCGATATATCTATGGGAGAAAGCGCAATCAAGCATGGTAGGCAAACTCACGAGCATGTGCTAGCGATTGATAAGTATAAAAAGATATATTGGGATTCGCGTGATCTAGAAAAAAATAACTCGGTAATCACGCCTAAGAAGAGGTGTTCATAGTCTTGTACAGACCTATCTGTACTAACATTTGGATCAAATGCATATCCACCCTGCATGCATCAGCGAATATACACTCTCGCTGACTACATCAAAGACTGTGCAAACCGAAATTTTTCACCATCCCCAAAATAAATATAAGCGGTAACCAGCTACCTTACTTTCAGCCGTCTCCTGAGTCATGGCAGATATCTGTACGGAGCTACAAAATAATTTATTTCAGAGAAACGTTGTACTTATATCAAGTAAAAACAAATCCCGGTAATAAATAAGTGAATATAAATCAGGCAGAATAACGAACCGTTTAAAATGACGAAAAAATATAAACGTAAACTCTCAATGATGGAGTCATAGACCCAAAACAAACCAAGTAGTGGTAAATGTGTAATTCACGTTAATCACTTCCGAAGCATCAGCCCATTTCCCCGAGGTATGACTTTTCCCAAATACCAGGGCATTTCGTCCATTCCACAGAAGCAGATGAACAAAATGATGTAAAAGTGCGGCACAACTAGAATGAACCATGTTAGGCTTTTTGAAAAATCCAGAAAAAGCCATGTCAAGCAGTTCACCTGTGTAGCCAGTTATAATTTGGGCTATTTGAAGATTCTTACGTCTTACGAAAGTGGAAAAGTTGCACGCAATCTACAGAATTTTCTCGGTACAAAAACGAAAGGACCGAGATTTTTAGTACGTATAATTATTTAGTGAACGAAATACAAGAACAGCTTGAGCCAACAATATTCTAGGGAAAGTGGTTGTGTTCAAGTTGTTACTCAACAGCTCGAACAACGACCACCTGCGATATGAAATCAGAAATGTCTTGTGATGCACATCAAGTATCCAGAATATTTATTGAGGTGCAAGAAGCTTGCGCAGAATTTGACTCCTCTTTGAGTTTTGGGTATCGAATATCAAATAGAAATTTCTTTCGTCGTATAACGATGCTCCTACAATGATTTCCTTTATCCTTAGGTAACTGCAATAATATTACAAAATTTTCTATACTGAGATTTATGTAAAACACAGTATAACATCGTTTGTATTAATATTAAATTTATGTTATCGAACTTTGGAACAGGTAATGAAATGTGAGGACAACAGCTATCGGTAATTTCATTGGAAAATAAATAAAAAATGATAACAGAGAACATGCCATGATTTAGTGTAAAATTCTTGTATTCTAATGATTGGAGAAGGCTTTCATTTGCTCCTTGTAGGCAAATTAGAACGCACACGTTTAAAGAAACTATGTGCGACCCTCACGAATTCTAAACAGTTAGCTGCTAGACCCATTCCGAACATCATAAGAAGTTTTATAATAGGGTAAATAATTTATACTTTCAAAAATATCCGGAGACCGCCATATAACATTTGTGAAGCGAATGGCCTTGTGATTGATTAGGTGATCTGATTTTGTACCCTTTCACTAACTCCATTGAACACCATCCCTTACGACCAAGGGATTCTTAGTCTTTCTAAGTTTTCCACCGACACAGAGGCATTCGCTTTTGTCTTAAAATTCTGAGCTAAGGGTGCTTTATCGATATGAAAAAGAAACGGATGGGTGATAATGTTACGTGGGATAATGACATAGAATTTGCCTAAAACACATTACGCTAACGCACTTTAAAAATAGCCCTCAAATTTCTACACAGGTACTTACACGCATTATTATGTGGCAATATCGTGCATGTATCATTTACAATTACCGGCCACTGAATTGGAAACTTTTATGTCATGCCAAGTAGGACCTTCCTTCGCCCTAATTGCAACATTGTGCGGTTTGGCATGTGTTTGACTTGGTGCTGGAGTACATTGATGCCTACAGCATCTACACCAGGTGATCACCAGACAGTCACTTAACTGGCTCATATCTGACGAAAGAGGACTTTGCTCCCGGATTTTTTTTTCATAAATGTCCGACACATTTCTAAGTGGGGTTCGCGGTTCAGATCTGGGGTTTGTGGGGGCCAACGAAGGTAGTGGAAATCGTTGTCATATTCGTTGAACCACTGTTGAACACATCTTGTGTGAAGGACAGTAGCATTGTCGTTCACGAAATAGCGTCAAATTTAAGTGAAGAAGAAAAACAATGCTGAATCGTTGAAAGATTTAAAGACTAAACCTCACTGATTTAGTTTACAGAAGCAAAGAGATTTTGTTCAAAGCAAATACTAAAATCGCGCAGAAGTATCACTAGCACTGGCACAGCCTATAAAATGCTACTAACACACAATAGAACCGAAACATAATTATACGGTGCTTAAAACCAGCAACATGACAGAAATTCCTTTGAATGTATAAAGTAAACGTTAACCGTGCCCAAAGGAGTTTTAAACAGTATAGACACTCACATGGAGGCATTCGGTGTCAAATGGTGCCGACATGCACGAACGATGGCGCGAATTTGAAATCAGTGGCAATTTTGAAAAGGATCACATCTGAGAAAATTGCGGTATGAATGAGACTGTAGTAAATCTGTGGACAAAATTTCATAAAATTATTTTCCGCTGGAATATATGAAAAAATCTAGATTATTAATATTGTACATACTAAAGAAATCTTTGTGTAATTAATGGCACTAAAGTGTTTACGCCCAAAAAACACTGGCTTAGTTCTGATAGTGTGACGGATAACATAAGTACATTATGTAGATGCGTCCCTAAAAACATATTTTAACGATCGTATTCGAACATAATGAAATGATTGCATGATCAGTATTGAATAAAAGTATCAGAGCGAAATCGTGTTGCTGCCAACGATGCTTAATTTCATCATACTGTCGCGTCCTCTCAAGATGTTAGTTTCAAACATGGTTCACGAAATTTAAGAAATGTGGAAATCCGCATTATATTAATGAAAACAAAGATGATTTTGTTTCGAAACTGAAGAAATATTTTAATGAAGGTTTAACGACCTGAATGAGCAACTCAATGGGCTGTATGCAGCCGCAGTCCCTCTGTAGGGTCACTGGTTCCCAGGAAGGGTGTGAGCTAGTGCCGTAAGACAAACACAGCATCCATGCCTCACGGGATTCGAACCCGGGCCTTTTTTGGACGAATAATCAAAAGCAATCGCTTAAAGCACTTCACAACCGGGACAGCGAAGACGTTGCAGCAACTGATTGTGATATTGCATGTGACCCATGTGATGATATTATCGAAGTAAGTTGCACAGGATGACGAAAACGAAGTCTTTAAATGCCGATGATTTAAATAGAAGTACACATGTAACTTCCTCACTATGATGTTCAAAACAAAACTTTTTAAGACTTTGTTCTGCACATTCGTTTCCAGCATTGTATTTTAATATATGTTTACAAATAAAATTGATTAATGAATTGCAAAACTGCCGAAACATATACTTTTTTTAAGATTCGTCTTATCAAACAACATAAATTATTGGATGGGTTTTCAAGTTGTCGAATTATACTCCACAAAATATTTCGTTCACATGTGCAATACACAGAAAGTACATCTGATAAATTTAACATTCCAGGAATAAACGATTGTTCAGTGCTCCTCCATTTTAAAAAGCTAAAAACAATTAGGAAATTTAAATAATTTGTTTTTAGAAGGTGTTATGATATTCAACTGATACCTAAGTGTTAAAAATTAGTATTGCCAGTAAATTACTCTAAAATTTAATTTATATATAAAATGTTTCTGAGCTTTTGTTGTAATGAAATATGCATGATTTTGTGCTCTGTTAAGCGATTTTTTAATCGCTTTTCCTAAAGTGTAATCATATTCGAGTCTTTGGGAAATAACTGAAACACATTCCATTAATTTAGTATGAATAACAAAGTTTCGAAGAGTATCAGCCGACCTGGTGGCCTTGCGATGGAGTCTGATCATTCGTCGAGGTGCGTCTGGGTGCGAATATCGGTCAGTCATGGAATAGACGCTGTGTTTGGCTTACGGAACTGCCACTCCCTCCCTGCGCTATAACCAGTAGCCCTAAATTAGGGACGAGCGACTGCTCATAGTCCAATGAGTTGCTCATGGTGGTCATTAAACCGCTAATCAAAAATAATAATAATAACAGTTGTGCTTGTTTACATCAAAGTTACACATATCAATGGATTTATGATGGGTTATTTGCAAACACAAAAATTGAGAGGAATTTTTAATTTCATTTGGGCAAAATGCAACTCCTTTCTCAAGATATATTTCCTGCAGCAATAAATACGTAGTTTTGATACCACTAATGTAATTTAAAGGAGCTCAGAATTTCTTAAATGTCATTTCAAAAACGCAATTGATATGAAAATATTTTATTTCCGGAATTTATGTGTTATAGTCAACTAATCTTCTCTTTTCTCGAGAAAAACATCTGGCTACTAGACAATTTCCCAGTCGAAAGTTAAATAGCGTATATCCCCAGATGTTTTTATTTGATAGCGAAATAAATCCAACGTCCATTTCAAATTTTGATTTCCAAGTGTTCAGGATTTGTGAGTGAATTTATTAGAGTATATTTATTTGCTCTTTAAAACTGAAAAATATATGCTTAAAAACAAAGTAATTCCCTGCGCACCTACTTTCGCAAATTTAGATGTGTGTGCTTCTTTTCAATAAATATTCATTCATTATGAACGGTGGTGGGCCACCCTGGTGGAGCAGTGGTCTAAGCGAAGGCTTCTGACTATTCGTCCGTGAAAGGACCAGGTTCGAATCCCGGTGAGGCATGGATGTTGTGCTTGCTTTACGGTACTGGTTCTCTCCCTTACCTGGAACAAATGGCCCTGAATTAGGGACAGGCGATTGCTTATAGCCCATTCAGTTGTTCACGGTGGTCGTTAAACCTTCAATCAGAAAAAAAATGAATGGTGGTGGTGATTATCGAGGAAAATTTTTCTGGCCAGGGATTTTTTACCACCATCCAAGATGACGGGATATAGGCACATAATTTAAACAGTTATGCCTATTTTTATAATACTTTCGGTACAACCCTCGTATTATCCTGTAAATTTATATTCTTAATTCTTGTGCATGACAGCATAAGTGTCATTGGTTGTTCTTCACTGGCAATCTACCGTTTCGATATTCGCAATTTACCTTTTTGATAAAAGTAAATGGTTGTTACAATGGCATTGCCGATTTCATCATCATCTTGTCTTTTCTCTGATATATCAATAGATGGGAAGCCTGTAATATTTGCCCAGCTAGGCTTTGTAGGAGGAAGGCAAATAGTCAGGATGTTGCAATACTTTTGTTTTCATGTAGCTGTACGACCAAATATTGATAGTTCAGAACTTCTGAAGAAGAATTTCACACACTCTGTCAGATGCTTTCGTCCTCAAAATTTACGCGTGACATGCGTTCACCTACTATGCATGCGCTTCATAAAGTTGTTTGGTAAATCAAGGCTGAACTGGATGAAGAACAGGCTATAACATTAACGTTGAAGACAAAAGACTTTTGGTGATTGGTCAGTAGGCGTTAGGGACGATTTTAGCCATTAGATGGCACTGCGTCCAAGGTATAAACAATTCGGTTTCCACGTTATTTGAATTGCTGGATTATGTAAGCTTGTTGTTTTCTCATGTGTTTCGTTTTAATAAAACCTTACAGGGTTTAAAACCAAACTGTTTTTTTTACAACAGAATCTTGCCCATTTTCAAAATGGTTTATGGCTGCGTGCCGATGTGCACATCTTCTAAGAAGAAAAACGTGGGATTGTCATTCCACAAGTTCCTCTCAGATCAAAAGCTAAAGCACCTGTTGCTGAAAGCAATATCACATCAGCATTTTGCCCCAAATGACAAGTCACCTTCAAATGATGTTTGTGGTAAACCTTTTTATTCTGATAATCATGTGCCTAATGTGAGGTACAAGCGACTAAAATGAGATGCTGTTCTATCAATATTTCCAGTTACCCATGTTACAAATTGCCTGCTACTAAAATCATAAGTCGTGTTCTAAAGAGGAGTGATTCTGAAGATTGCTATACTAGCACAAAACGGAAAAGAACGAGTGCAGCAAATTTGGATGATGCTGAATTATTTGTTAATTTAAATATAATAATTTGTATGAATTATTATTTTTTAAATAATTTATTCAATTATTATTATTGATATCAATCGGAGATTGATGAATATCTAAAATGTCATGCCCACTTCCTCAAATGCCTTCTACAGGTATGTACTTACCTTAATTTAAAATCAATGCAAAATCATGAACATAATCAATGCATAATCATTATTAAATTCAATTAAAAAAAACTCAGCTATATAAACTCATATTAAGTAAAACAGTGTTACAATCATTCGTTGCGGTATATCCTTGTGGAAAAAAGAAAAGGGCCTCTCCTCTCTCACTTTCTTTACCCCTATATTTGCGTGAAATTCTGGCACACTACAGTAGCCAAAACGTATAAATATCCTGCGGTAAATATTTGATAGGCATAGAAATAGTATGCAAAATTTCAGTATTCGTTTCTTGTACGATTAAAAATTTGGTTAGAGTACCTATAGAAATGTTTACTTGTCAAATGCTACGAGCGTGCATAGATCGTAATGAAAATGCATTCTATCCATTCGTACCGGCACTATTTCTGCCGTGGATGAACATTACTTAAGAAAAAGAATTAAGAGCCTTCAGCGGTTTTCACTTCCTTGTTTTATTTAGATGAGTTTTGTTTTCTTCTTCATATATAGTGCTTGTTGTAAGAAGCCTCCTTCTCTCCCCTGTAAATGTATAATCTGTGGTAAATAGATCGTATGCTAGAAATGAAACATTGATCGCAGAAAATCTCGGCCCTAAAACGTTGAAGAATAAAATACTGAGATTTACACATAACTTACACCGTTTCCTCCAGCAAATTATCTTTCCCAAGTACTACGATTTCAAAATGTAAATATAAATCTGTTCACGTGAGAGTGAATGTAAATAAAATCTCAAATGCAAATAATGATACGGGATCAATGCTTGCTTCTGCTAGCAACGACAATAGATGGCACAGCGTCCCATCACAATTTTCTGTCCTCGCTTCGTTTGCTTAATTTTACAACCTGGTAAGCTGCAGTTCAGCCATGGGTAAATCTTTATTCAGAATGCTCTAAATGTTTCAGCCCATGAAGTGATTTGCTCCTACTTTCATATCTAAACAACGAATGTACCTGATTACATCTCGTCCTTGAGCAAACTTGTAATGCTTTTCTAAGAGTGAAAAAAACCGCTTTTCTAAGAGTGAAAAAAACCTGCTTTTCTAAGAGTGAAAAATAACGTTGTCTTCAAAGAAGCTACGTAGTCTTTTCTCTAGGCCTTCCGAATCAGTTGCAGATTTACCACTTATTCAACTAGGCCGCGGTCTAGGGACCGCAGGCTCTAGAGGGTCACAGGTGTAGAAACCAGAAAAAACGGAGATAATAGAATAGAAAAACTTAAAAATGGAGGTACCTTTTTTTAATTTACTTTAATAAAATAAAGTAGTGTAATTTTTTTAATTTATCTTGAATAATAACTAAAGAAATAAGAACGTAATAATAACTCCATTGCGAGCACACCCGAGTTTGTACGAGTGCGATAGAGAGCCCATGCAACGTCTGACAGAGCGACAGGTTCAGGAGATTAGTGGAGAACTAACGAGCAACAATCCTGCGCGTGCCTTGACGGCGTCGTCACTCCCTCCCCAACCACTTGGCCGTGGCGCTACTGCCACAACAACAATAAAAACAACAGCGCTTGTCTTGTTGACAGTTCTTATCTGCGAATTGAGTGTGAGTGTATAAGTGTAAACAATCAAAACAAGAAATACTATTGTTTAGTATGAAAAGGAAATAAAATATCCGTTTATTGGCGTAAAAATATTATTAATAAAGCGTAAGCTTTCAACAGCAACGGGTCCCTGCGTCAGACTTGTTCGTGGTTAGGCAGACAAGAGGAATAAACAATAGGAAATTTTAAAATAAACATGAACAGAATTTGAGAACGTGATATGTTGCGTCGTGTAAATGCAACAACGAGAGATGTCAACAGAAGCGTTCTAATCGTGAAGAAATGCGCGCCATATTTGGAGAAGCTCAAGTGAGACGTCATCGTTGCAAACCACGTGGTTAGTCAATATCTCCATGGTTTCCCTGATGGCAGTTCCCCTGGTGGTACTATAAGCAGCTATCCGCTTTATCTGGTCCCACGTCGAGATGATGGAATCGGTAACCACTTCCCTGGATAAGGCGGTTGTCAACCTTCAGTGCGAGAAGTCCCTCTTGTGTTCGACTAGTCGAAGAGCAAAAGAGCGTTTTGTCATTCCGATGTAATGCTTGGTAGTACTATCCATGTATTCCAATGGTATGTAGTACACACCCGCATCAGTCAGAGAGGTATGGGTGTTCCGGGATGATAGCAGGTTGCGTGATATCCATCTCGGTGAGCGTATCCCAAAGCTAAGTACGAGTTCACTTGCAGACTGTAGCCGGCGGATGAGACCAGATCTCTTAGCTTGTCGACTTTTCAAGTCTAATTGCAGTGTCCGAGGAGAGAATAAAGGCATTTTTAGCCTTATGTCTGAAAATGGCTACGGTTTCAAAAAGTAAAGTGTTGTTCCTGGATAAGCATGAACCTCTTTGTCTATGTTCACAAATATGTTTTTATAACCTTTAATTTAATAACAGGTTAAATCCCAATAATTTTTATTTAAAGAATACGTATTTAACAATAAAATTATAATAGAAATTATTATATTCTTAACTTAAAGATAAGTTTATTAGAAAATCTTATAAGAGCAAATTCAAATATGGGTAGCCGGGTGTGTGTGGGCCGCATAGAAAATTTGGCTTAGGGCCTCAAAAGCCTTAAATCCGGCACTGTTCGGAATTGTTGGAAGTCCAAGGTAACTTTCCAATGTACAAACAAAAGGGCAATAACAATGAAGGGACATCAGTTACTAGACCTATCTCTTCCGCTTTATTTACACAGACAAAAACCGCTGCATCGACAGGGTTGGAATTCACACTTCTTATAGTACATTCCAAATCGGTTTCCTTTGATAAAGAAAGGTCGCTTCTCCTGCGTAAATTTGCGCGCAGCTGGCAGCCGTCGTTCCAAAAGTTGTGGCATGGCAGAGGCAGAAATATGGTGACAGCATTTCTTTAACCACTGCGAAAGAAACTGTATATTTGGTGGTATTAATTTCAATTCAGTTTCATTCCATTGAGTTTTACATTCGACGATGGGGAGCGATTACACTCAGATACTGTTCTGCTGAAGCTGGCACATTACTTTTCATTTTAAATGAATTCAGAAATTTCAGTGCCTCATTATTGCGTAGAAGATTACCGTAAAGTTCCACTATACGTACCACGCTGCAGTATTATTGGTCGATTTCATAGAAAACAGGTTCCGCTTTGACATTTACGCCTTTCTGCTATGCGGCATCGTGAGGTGTATATGATAGAAAAAAATGTATTTAAAAACGCGGAGAAGTAGTATCTTCTGCAAATAAGAGCAAGAATTTTTAATTAGTAAAAAAGAAATATTATGTGTCGTCCAAACACTGCAGTAAATGCCGAAAATGTAAATAATAGTGCTTATCTAGAAGTGCTAAAAATATTTTAACTACGATCGAATTTTTGCCTTCCTCACTTACATGAAGAACTATGAAATTGAGAATGATTTATTAACAGATCACTTTAAATAATTCGGATATGTACGAGCTCTAAACAGCAGAAGTTTGTGAAACAATCATGATTTAAGCGCCTCTGAAAGAAACATGATTGTGGCCATTAGGTGAGCAACAGGTGTACGCATTGAGGAAAGGGGAAATCTATGCTATTCAACATCAACTGAACGGAAGAAACACAAATGGTTCCCGAAAAATAAGACAACCAGTCAGCGGTTTTCCTTCTCGGGAAAATGACAGGTCGAGGATTGACACAAGGGCAAGGCAAGGGCGGCTAGAAACGATTGCAGATGTGGCAATATTACGTCATATAACGTCACAGTATAACTGTGGTATTGTTTTTTTTTGTTTTTTTTATTGGAGTTTTAACGACCACCGTGAGCAACTCAATGGGCTATAAGCAGTCGCCCGTCCCTAATTTAGGGTCACTGGTTCCAGGGAAGGGAGAGAGCCAGTGCAGTAAGACAAACACAACATCCATGCCCCACCGGGATTCGAACCCGGGCCCCTTACGGACGAATGATCAGAGGCCATCGCTTAGACCACTGCGCCACCGGGGCGGCACTGTGGTATTGAGTGGAGCATATTACCACACACTGCTCGTCGTGCATTGCGCAAATATGCAACAAAAGCAGACATTCTGTTGTGTACAACTTGTACTTGCTAAGAACAGGCAAATTTGTCTGCAAAAAGGTAAGGAGCACCGAAACTGAAATCGTTAATATTGCAAAAATTTTCTCTGGTCCGATGATATTTGTTTTCGGTTAATACACGCCGCTAAAGTGGATATTATGGCGTCAATAGCACAAAACCATGGATAACATGGAAACTAGCGGTCTGCCTTTCAATATATCCACTGTTGGACGGGTATAACAATCTGGAGTCTACTTTCATGGCGGACTTTGGATTCAATAATGCTTCTATAAGAACACCCGATTGGTGTTCTAAAAGCATTAACACATAAAATCTAGAATTTACCTTCTTCTGAAGAGTGAAGTTTCTCACAATATGTCTCTGTAATGCTGCCGAGCAGATATCAAACTTCCACACGACGCTGATGTTCGGGTTCCAAAACTTTCAACGCATTCCAAAACTTTTTCTTGCGAAGTTCTCCTAAAGCATCAGCTTTGGGAGAGTGTCTCTGTAAATGAGGACAGCGAAAATCAAAAGGACGTCATGTCTTCATCGTGTTGAAAACTTTGTCTATTCAATTGGAAAGGAAAGTTTTTCCTTTGTTGAATTTTATTTCCTTGGCTAAATGATACATGTCAATATTGAGACCGTATAAGAGATCTCAATCTCGACATACTATGAAGCTCGCCTTTCCTAGTAGTGAGGAAATCTCAAACAAACAGTGCAACTGCTTAAGCATTCCTGAAGATCTTCAACGACCGCATTTTGAGAAACAGAAAAGCAAATATATTTTTTTAACGTTTTGTTTTTTAATACATTCCAGCAGCAGACCCATTATATTAGAAAACGTTTTGTTGGTTAATGCATTCCAGCAGTAATTTTGTTTTGAAACGTTTTGTTTGTTAATCAGATCAAATCATACGTAGAGGATTTTAGGAAAGGAGTGTCTGACCCCAGGTCTTAAAAAACGCTTTCAAACAGGAAGCCAGGATATTTGATCTAGAGTGCCCAATAGGAAAGTGACACGGACGCGAAGTAGAAAGGGGGAGGAAGACACCCTTATTTATTACAGGGGTCCAGTACCTGGAGCCGGACGGCTAAACGTGGCCATCCGACGCACGGCGGATAGTTAGCAGTTGGAACGTTCGTACCTGCCTGGTTTCGAATCCGAGGTTTTCTCCGTGGCATACACGAACGCTGACCACTAGGCCACCCGCGTACCTTGTTTTTTAATACATTCCAACAACAGACCGAATGTTTGATCTAGAAAAATTTAATTTGCAATCAAGGTGGACAAGTGTTGCGGGACGCAGGCTTCTATCCATTCGTCCGAGATAGGTTCGGAATTTAATACCTAATATTTCATGGATGATGTTTGCCTTACCGTATCGGCTTTGTACATCTCCTCGAAGAAACAGCCGCAAAGTATAGACGGACCCAGAGAGTTGCTCGCTGTAGTCATTTAACATCCAAACAAACAAATTCTGATTCACTAAAATAGCAAATAACAATTTCGTTCCCTTTGCTTGGAATTTTGAGGAAGAACACAGGAGAACCAGAAAAATGTGTCGAATCTATGCAGGCTATAGTGGACAAATTTGTGCTATGGTAATTGTTTGATACCACCTTTTAGACATGCAAAAAAGCTAAAGCTGGTAATTTAATACATTACTGTTGATATGTTTTGTGCTACAGGAGCTCTAAAGCTCGTGTTAGGTAAAACGAAACATCCCTGGGTCATACAAGATCAACTATCTTTTGTTAATATTAAAATTAATATTTTCGCATTTAATACTGGAAATACTACGCAGAAATATCACCAGAAATTACAAATGATTATCCAATGCAATTTAAGTCCATCAGCGCAATATGTGCATCCTTTCTACGGCGGATAGAAAGGAGAGCTAATTATTCAGAAAAATGACTCTTGATTGCAGCATAATTGATGTTAAATATCGGAAATGCAATAAATCGGCTTTGCATACTTCTATAACACTTGTCCACTTTTGTACAACTGAGAAACTGGATTCGTAAGAAAAGAAAAAACCCAGTAAAGCTTGTGGGGGATGGAAGAGTGAAATTATCGGTGAAATGGGCTCAAGGCAAGAAATTGTGTAAGCCTTGTCAGAAGATCTTCCAACATTGCTTAGTTCCTTTCTTTTGAACGTTAAAATTAAAGAACTGCGCCTCATGCACGTTATAATTCCAAAATAAATTCATGAAAAGTGAAGCTTTTAAGCGTTGTTTATTTATTTATTTTATATACCTTTATTTCTCGATTTACTCCGCGAAACTGTTTGCAAGAGGTGTGAATAAGCTATTATTATTCAACGTAATTATTGAATATTTATGAGAACTCGTAAAAATGGAACCACTAATATCTGTTGTATTTACGAAATTGTTTCGTACACACGCATGCAACAAAGGGCGATTATGTTTACTACCACTGTGATTTAAACCTTAATTTACTATCAAGCGACAGGCGTTTGATAGAAAACCTCCTCTGATATGCTACTACATTGCTCAAAATAACTAGGAGCTGGATCATATGGATCCTATGTAGAGGATTTTAGGAAGGGAGTGTCTGACCCCAGGTCTTAAACAACCCTTAGGAATAGGAAGCTAGGAGATTTGGGCTAGAGTGCCCGATAGGAAAGTGACACGGAGGCGAAGTAGAAAGGGAGAGGAAGACGCCCTTATTTATTACAGGGGGGCAGTACCCGGGGTACGACGGCATAACGTGCCCATCCGACGCATGGCGGATATTTAGTGGATCCAGCGTTCGTACCTGCCTGGGATCGAAGTTGATATCATTTCCGAGGCAGTCACGAACGTTGCCCACTAGGCCACCCGCGAAATATATAGGATAAACCATTGGTGTGGTACTTAACGGAAACGTGAGAAATGCGAGTAGAGTGTGAGCTGTCTAGAAGCGTCATGTACGCCCTTATGCAAATTAGCAGTTATGACAATGAAATTCATAATTCACAGATTGTAATAAAAACGAAGGTTTCCGGGGGAGCAACCGTATTCAGCCGCTTTTATTGCGACATTTTTCCCCTCGGTGTCTTTGATGCGAACGATGTCTTAACAGCAGGATTTACTGGAATCAATGGCGTGGAGACCTTTTGTCAGGACTGAAGCAGTTCAGACACAGCAGTTGTAGCAGTACCCATTGAAGTGACACTAAATGTCATTTCCTGAATGTGCTCACAGTTCCAGGATACTGAGAATGTTCGGAGAGCGAAGGCCAAGCCGTCCGCGAGCAGCTACAGCAAAGGGCAACCGTTATCCATGTTTCAGAGCAAGCCAGAGAAGGAGGTAAAATGCTGCTCAGGTGTAGGGCATCATCACGTGTTAACAGGAATCAGGTTGTCTACTCAAACTATTGACAATCTCTTTCACCAAGGCTGCGTATACGCAAGTAGATGAACGACGTGTGGTTCTTTAAGCGCACGACACAGCACGCCCAGTAGAACCTGAGCTTAGAAACATCGTGTTTGGGAACACAACGAGCTGAGTAATGTTCCGTTCCCTGACGAGACGAGATTCAGTCTGGAGTTTGAAAATCAAAGATTTCTGATGCTGACGAAATTACTCAGATTTTGTGCAAGAGAAGTCGCATTACGACTGACACAGATTGATGGTCTGCACAGGCATAATTATCGGTGGACATACGAACCTGTAGGTTTCTCGAAAAGGTAGCCTGTAGGCCCAGTAGTATAGAGACGAAATTCTCAGACATATTTTCAAGCCCGTATCCTGGAGTCTCCGGTGATTCGTTCCTTCTCATAGAAGATAACACTCGACGTCCTGGAGCTGGACTAGTGAACAACATGATTCCAGAGGTGTGGCTTGAACGCATGCAGTGGCCAGCATTCTGCCGTGACGTAAATACAATTGAAGATGCCCGAGACACACTTCGCAGAAATATTGCAATTGTGCCCCGTCCTCGTTAACTCGCGTGTACTGGAGACTGCCCTTATTGAGGAGTAGTAGAAATACACCTGACCTCCTCGACGAACTCATCAATTCCATTCAACCAAGGTGTGCAGCGCTCTTGTTCTACAGAGAGGATCTCACACATTACTCAAGACGATTTCCACCTGCAAAAAGTCACTTTTTGTTGTTGTATAGATATGCATATCATTTTGAGGCATATTGTACTATCTGCAATAAATGACAATGCTGCATACAATTCGCTACTGTAGTTTATCTTAACCATATTACATAATATTCTACTGTATGCTACATAAAAAATATTTCACGGTCAACAAAATCAGTCGAACATTATTTTTTTTTACTATTTCACTTGCTCCGCTAATTCTTTTAAGTCCAAACCAAAGAACGAAGTCGTGCGAAGAAATAAATATATACCGAAGCAAATGCTGTCTTAGGCTTGACATAAAAAAAACTCCAATTTAAAATATGTACAAAGTTAAAATCGATCTCTCGCGAGGGCGACCCCCGCATCATCAGGTAAACCAACTGCAACGTAGGCAGCAACCTCTTAAATAGTATGATAAAGAGTGACGTCAGTACTATTATAGTGATAGACGTAGGTAAGAAGGACCAAACCATTAAGATGAGGGTAGATTGGTGGATGTAAGCGAACTATTATAAAGAGAAAGGCTTAAAGTTCTAGATTGCGAAAACAAGTGGGAATGTTTATGTTTAATAGTAAGAGTATTTATAAAAGCCTTCCACTCTGAAGAAACGTTGCAGTTGGTTTACCTGATGATGCGGGGGTCGCCCTCGCGAAAAATCTTGTATCGATTTTACCTTTGTACATATTTTAAATTAATTTTTTTTAGATCTTGCCTAAGACAGCATTTGCTAAATATATTTAATTATATATATATAATTTGTTTTGGTATACATTAGGTTGTGGGAAATGTCATGACGTATTTTGGCACCCGATGGCAGTTGGGCCATTTTGGAAGTACTAGAGACATGCGCAGTTCTGTTATGGCTATGGCATTCGACAGCTGCCAGTTCTAGCTGCAGTCTAAAAGAAATAGTGAGCGATCTCGTTGATTTCCGGAGATTTGACATCAAGTTGAAGATGGAATACCAAACTGTGCACTTTCGCCATATTTTACTGCTTTACTTCCGTAAAGGGAAAAAAGCGCGCCAAGCTGATGAAAAGTTGCGTAAAGTGCACGGTAATAATGCTCTACAAGAATGTCAGTGTCAGCGGTGGTTCGCAAAATTCCGTGATGGTGATTTTGACCTGAACGGTGCTAATCGGTCCGGGTGGCCAACCGAAGTGGATTACGAATAAATCAAGGCATTGATCGAGTCAAACCCGGGTTACACGACGCGAGATATTACAGACACATTGCACATCCATCATTCAAACGTTCACGACTACCTGAAGAGGCTAGAATACGTAATCAAGCTCGATGTGTATGTTCCTCATGAACTCAAAGAAGCTCAATTGACGGCGCGTATAAACATCTGCGATATGCTGATTAAACGTGAGAAAAACGATCCTTTTGTGAAGCGACTGATGGTGAAGAAAGTGGATTGTGTACAAGAATGTGCTGCGCAAACGGTCTTGGTTCTCACTTGCTACTTCGCCTCAAACGACATCCAAAGCAGACATTCATCAGCGGAAGGTTCTGGTCTCAGTGTGGTGGGATGTTAAATGTGTGGTGTATTTCGAGCTCCTACCACGGAACCAAACAATCATTTCGAATGTGTACTGTCGGCAATTGGACAGTTTGAACGAATCCATCATCCAGAAACGTCCAGATCTCGTTAATCGTAAATGCTTTGTGTTCCTTCACGACAACGCGAGACCACACACAAGTTTAATCACCCGCCAAAAATTATTGGAGCTTGTGTGGGATGTGTTGCCACACCCAGCATACTCGCCTGATCTTGCGCTGTCAGACTTCCACTTGTTTTGCTCTCTTCAACACTCCTTACGTGGTATAACGTTCAATTCAGATGAGGCTGATCAAGTGTTACATTACATTTAACGGAAAATTATTCCCGTTGGATGACGCTGCGAAGCGTGCAGTGAAACAGTGGCTGTATGGACAACCGCCAAACGTTTTATAGAAAATGTTTCGGCACACGGATCTTCTGGTTTGACACTGTCTCAACAGACAAGGTGACTACGTTGAGAAGTTGTGTACGGGTAGGCAAATCTCAGAGATGTACATACGTTTTTCGTACTAATAAATACAAAATACATGATGTGGGAATGTTACTTTCTCTCTCAGATCAGATATTCCATCGTGTTTCCATGTAGCTCAAACAGAGAATGAAAAACTGTCTTTTGGAAACAAGGTTTTTTTTTCGGGTTAGGGGGAGGACTCGTTGAATTTAAATATTTGAATTATAAGATAAATTGTTCAGTGATCCGTTTATACGCTCTTAACTGAAACTTACAAACATTTTTGTATTCCCAAGAGATAATACCCTAAGAACAGTCCGAAACAATTGTTGTACAAGTAAAGAACATAACGGAAGTAATACATTAATATTATTTCGAACGGGTTGCGAATTGGCCGTACTCGGGGTTCTTCTAAGGATACTGTAGGAGAGAAGACTAAATAAATGACTCAGGCTAGTCCAAAGAAAATTGGTAGCGTTAAAGACAAGCACAGACTTTTAATACAGATAATTGTTAAAATAAATACATTGGTAGAAGGTAAAAAAAATAACATAGGCTAGGCCACTTTGTTCTTGGTTGTAAATTTTCAGTTGCGTTGGGCTGGAATTTTGGGTATTTAACATTTCAAATCGGACTCATCAACCAATCGCTAACTGATGCAAATTAGAGTTCCTAATCTTCCGTCCCTGCATTCTAAAAACTCCAAGATGACAATCAGGAATTACTCACTTGGAGTTTGTCGTGTAATCCAGCGTTCTTCTTCAGCTTTACCCTGGGGAGAGCAGGCTTTTTATGCACTCTTTTCCGCCGCTCTCTCAGGTAACACAAACTTTGTGAGCATACCACTGATGATAATCGGCAATACGTGCTGTTCGGCACATCGCTGACACTTCACCATAATCGGACCTTTCGGTCTCAACAACGCGTTTAGGTAGGAAGGGGGAAGGGGGGGAAGTCGGCCGCTCTGTGAAGAAGATGCCGTCGGTATCCGACGCAATCGAGCAATCACGCTGGGTTCAGTTGACAGCTACTCTCTTAGCGAAGTCCAAGGGGGGGGGGGGAGGTGAATCCTTCTTCTTTGGTTTCTCTTTCGACAGCAGCAATGTCCAGGCGGGTCACGAGATGTTCTTAGAGCGCCTGCCAAGAAGTTGGGAGGCTCCGGCAGTAGTTGTCTGCATGCTTTCTATGGGTGTTGTCTGCATGCTTTCTATGGGTGTTGTCTGCATGTATTCTATGAGTGTTGTCTGCATGCTTTCTATGGGTGTTGTCTGCATGCTTTCTATGGGTGTTGTCTGCATGCTTTCTATGGGTGTTGTCTCAGAGATTCGTATCGGGCAAAAACCTTTCTGATTGCTGAACCCACCCGTGTCCCTTCTATATTTTTCTTTTTCTCTCTAACTGCTGATCACCATCAGCTCAAAGGCGTCTATGATACCAGACTCGGCATGTTTTCTCTGTTATGCAAGGGAACCAATTCTTGTCCGAGTGGTTTCAATAATCGAGGGTCAGCAAGTTCTTTTCTTAGATGCCTGCTCTATTCGACGATACCCAGCAACTAACTCCATTTCTTCTCTATTCTCACCCTCGCTTCCCTGACCCATCAAAACAAATCACTTGCGAATTTGTTTATTAGTATCTATCGACATCACGTGTCGACTAGGGACAGAGATCCAGATGCATTTCTGCTGGGTAATGGTGCGAAACTTGGGGACTTTATTCGCAGGAAGCGTTTCCTTGCGTTAACTGGGCGCTCTTAAAAAGCGTCCCCAAAATACAGCTTTGGCAATATAATTTTTGTAACAATATAAATGAAGCTATTCATGTTATCATTTGCAGTAACTCAAAAAACGGTGTACAATGTCTTGCGCCAGAAAGCGTTACGTCTTAATGAAACCTTTAGGGAAGACATGGCCGACAGTGAAACGGAAGCATAATCCAGTTGACAGCAATATCTTACGCCAGAAAGCGTCACGTCTTGATGTAAACTTTAGTAAAGACATGAACGACAGTGAACCCAAAGCTTTCATGGCCAGTCGCGGTTGGTTACACTGGTTTAGACAGAGGTATAACCTGAAAAACATAAAAATTACTGGCGAAGCTGCAGCGGCGGAAAAGCTGCATCAGCCGGTAAAGAAGGTGAAGGTACATTTCCAGCGGAACTAAAAAAAAATAATTGTGGGAAAGGGATACCTTTCCGAAGAAAGTTTTTAATTGCGATGAAACTGGTTTGTTTTGGAAGAAGATGCTCTAAAAGACTTACATTCACAAAAGCGGAAAACGAGACTCGTGATTAAAGATATTTAAGGACAGAATTACACTTGCCCTTTGTAGCCACGCCTAATGTCGTGTTAAAACCTGGTGTTTTTTATAGAGCAAAGAAGCCTCTGCTCAGAAGAACAAAGATGAGAAACATCTTCCCGTTTTCTGACAACACAATAAAAAGCATGAAAAACAGCTCAATTGTTCCGAGAAGGGCAAGGAGAATCTTTTATAACTGAAGCAAAAACGTACTTGCTGCGTGAGGGACTGGAGTTTAAAATTATCTTTATAATAACAGACAATTCCGATACACAGATGGTACAATCGATGAAAGTATGGAAATACTATTTCTTCCTCAGAATACAACATCGACCCTTCCGTCTCTCGATCAAAGCATTATTAGGTATATCAAGTCCTCTTACACGCGTCAGCTATTCGAATGGTCTCGTATTGCGATGGACACTGACAGAAACCTTGCCGTCATGGAGTGCTGGAAATGATTCAGATGCAACAACCTTTATAAGAGCTGCAATAGACTAAGTGAAACCTGAAATTGTTAATGCATTCTGAAAGCAGCTTTGGAAAGAATTGGTGAATTATAATGAGTGCTTTCCGATTAATGACAATGAATTGAGAAAACATTATTGACACAGCACCACAAATTAGAGGGGAAGGATTTACCGATCTGGTTCCTGAAGAAGTTATTGACCACCTCGAAGAGCAGCGAGAAGCTTTAACTAATGAGGAATTACAAAAACTCATTAAGCTATCGTCTGAGGGCGAAGAGAAAAACACAAATTAAGAAGATCCAGTTATGCGAAAATTAGACAAAATAAGGTAAGTGTTGCGTCTCGCTCGGTCACTACAGGGAACAATAACCGATTATGACCCTATAATGGAACATAGCATGAAAGTAACACGCTCCATTTATGAAGCAATGGAACCAATTCGCCAAGTATTTGGGGATTTAAAAAAAAAACCCAGGGGAATCAGCTCCCTTTTACAATGCTTTTTTCCCAAAGATGGTATAGAAAACGTCAGTCGATGAATCACAGATATTAACATCGACTGCAGCTCTCGACGCTAGAACTGATTAGGTGTGTAGGTGAGTTTAAGTTACAGGTACTGTATTGTAATGGGCTTAGTCACGTGTAAAGTGTAGATTCTAGACCATAAAGCGAAAATAATAGTACATACGTACATATATTACATAGTACATACGTACACATAGTACATACGTACACATATTACATAGCACATACGTACATATATTACATACTACATACGTTCACATATTACATAGTACATACGTACATATATTACATAGTACATACGCACACATATTACATAGTACATACGTACATATATTACGTATTATGGATTGTCAGGTGTAAATTATGGATAGTACGGATAGTGTAATTATGAATGTGTTAAGTGTACAGTATACGTATAATCGAAATGCGTACGTACGTATGTGCTCTGCAACTGGAAGAAAAAGGCTGAATGCATAATAGAGAAATAAGTACGTAGTTAATGTACTTTTCTTCTCTCACTCTTTTCTTTTTCTTTTTTTGGAAATTTCATTTTCGTCCATGTTATGTAAATACACGATGTTTTTTTTAAGTCGAAATTAAATAGCCTACATGTTTATTTATTATTTATGGTTGCTTGTAGTCTAAACACTCAGAAATTCATGAATATAGAGTTAAAATGGTGTTATATTCCAAGTAATAACCTGTAGATTTGGAGTTTGCTATTATCCTAGGTTTCACGTATCAGCGATATACCTTGGAACATATCCACTGCTAACACGGGGCTCTTACTGTAATTGCTTAACCTACGTCCTTCTGAAATGTGGAAGGTATATGATCTTTTCTGTTTCTTAATCGTGAACAGATATTAGACAGTTTTTGGTTCAAGTACATCTGCCACCTAAGGGTTTAAAAAAACTGTTTAGCTATTTAGATGGACAATATTATTAGTGTTACATCTTTTATGTAACGTCATGCAGATTATGTTTATCAACGTCGGAATCACTTTGTAAATCACAAACGAAAAGTCGCAATCTTCATGAAGAAAATACCGTCTTGTTTTAGTTTCACTGGTGATTGGCTATTTGTCCTAATGGTTTCCTGTTGATTATTTTATTGTTCTTCTGACTTCTACTTGACGGCAACTATCAATTCTCTTTCCTAAAAGTAGCCCTTTACATTTGGAAACCTACATACAGTTGTTCTTCTGGAAATTTTATCTGCTCAACAAAATAAAGCCTCTTTCTAATATTCCTCGACCTATGTGAAGGATAGGAACATTTGAATCAACGTTTATTACAGAAGAAATGTTATTGCCATATGCTTTGTTCTCGCAAAACGCGATAATGACCCTGACGATTAAATATTTATCGAAGCAATAGTTGCTGTTTTATAAGGCTGGCACACGTTCAGGTGACTTGCCCTTATGAATTAAATGCCACAGTTAATTTGGTTGAACACAGGCGTAAATTACGCCGAGTTGTTCGGAGTTATTGTTGTTCAGGTGAAATAGTGGCGCGAATACCAATTCTTCAAAACATTCCCTTCCTTTTTATGATATTTTTAGCAAACACCTTTGGTAGCTCAATGGGAAATAAGCATTAGCACGTCCCTAATTCAGGGCTACTTGTTCTAGAAAAGTGTGGACGCCAGTATCTGAACACAAACGCGTGCATGCCTCACCGAAGCTTCGAATCCAGACACAACTCCGGCAAATTGTCAGAAGCTAGCGGTGAGACCACTGCGTCACCTGTTCGGCTATGACGTTCGTGAAGAATATTCTTGGATGGAACATTTTCAATTCAGGTTCTCTGAGACAGAACGTAATCACCAAACGAAAATTAAAGACCTAGTAACTAAGAATTAAACTTATTAAACAGATGGACTGACCGCATTACATACGAATAATTTAAATGTCGAGGATGAAACAATTGCCAGCAAGATTCAAATTTGAATCGAACATTGCAAGACTTTGGCTACATTTTACTGAGAAAGAATCGTTTATTTTCCCTTACATTCCATTTTCATCTTCAATTCTAGCAATTGGTTTTTCCTGAACACGGAGAATCACATTTTTTTGTTCTTACTTTACCTTCGCTGTTTCAATTTATTCTTGTTCATGAGTTAATATACTCAACTGGCGATTTGTATACGAAAACAGAATTCAGACCTCTAAGTGGGCGTATTAATAATATGATATCCGGAAAAGTGGTCTTCTAGAAAACCACTATATGTACAACACGAAATTAAAAGTTGCAAAATGTAATAGCAGAGTAGTAATTTCTATTACGGTTGTAAAGACTTAAAGAAATATAGAAACATAATTATCTAAAGTTGCGATTAGCTTTGTTAAAATCTTTGCCACTAAACCTTAAGTAGCTGAGGCTTTAGAAAACTAAGTTTAAGAACTTGGGATATTTTGTCACTCCCTAAGCGAAGATCACCCCATTTAAGAAATATCTTAACGTTCATCAAAGAGAAAACTTATTCACGAAAACCAACATAGGAGTGCTAATATTTAGTAACGGTACTGAAAATTGTAGAGACCTAGAAAACTGAATAAGGAAAAATGAAGGAAAACAATTATTTCGCAGTGTTTTTTTTTACTTTAATGTATATCTATATTCATTACAGAAAGGGCTACATGATGTATGTATTCCAGGTTGGAGTTGATTAATGCATTTAAGGAAATGTTTTTTAAGAACAAACATGATAGAATGGAGGATTTGGCCAGGATTGTAGAGTAGTCTGAGGTATTGTCTTCAGACTATTTTTTAATTAGTCTTAACTTACTTCACAAAATTAATTACTATTAATGATTTAAAACACTGCGGGATTTCATATTTGCACATCTAAATCTGACCGAAAGAAATTAGCGTAATGATACAAATGTCATGTATTATCTCCTACTAAAAATTTTGTCGTCGTAAATTGAACAATTTTCGTTGTGCTAAACAGTTGCGATGAACCTAGGACTTGTCTAAACCATGATGGTAAAAAAAAAGGCTTGCAATGTCACAGTATCAGAATTTATCAAGAACTGAATAAATAAATGTTAATGTCCACCATTTTGACAGCTTATAAATTTACTGACATCATACCTTACATTAATTAGATAATGTCCACCATTTTGACAGCTTATAAATTTACTGACATCATACCTTACATTAATTAGATAATGCCCGTACAATTTTAACTGATATAAGATATACAAATGATGAAAGCAAAATATAAATATTCTAACAAACAGAAATGTGCCGTTTTCTTTTACAAACTTACGCTTAGGCACTCACTCCTTTGTATAACTTAATGATAACTATTTCTCTGAAGATCCAATATCAACATCATTAAGGTTACCTGAATATAAAGAATATGACTAACTGAATTTCCACTAACGAAGAAAATAATATATCATTATGGTTCTCAGAAATTCGAACAAATTTTCTGGCTTTATTCATGAAATTTTCAGTTAATTCTCCAGCTGAACCCAATTCAAGACTTGAACACGTCGACCAGAAAAAGTTTCGTTCCTGTTGCTCAATCTTTAAAAAGCTAAGATATATTTTGACAGAAGAACGTGTGATAGTGAAGGCTAGTATTCCTAAATTAAAAGGTGTTTGTTTTATTATTAACATAGGTCATATCCCATGATCTCAATCACAAGTGTCCTACAACGAAAGCTTCTGAAATCTCAGATGACTGTGCTTATCATAAGGCGTCACTTTAGGGATTGGGAGCTTTGAATTTTCTACCATGGGTTTTCTATATAAACGTCACTGGTCTCACAATCTACATTTTTGTTTCAGACTGGTGTTATAATAAATCTCCCACCACGCAAAATTTCATATCTAATTGTTCCCAACAATGATTCGAAGATCCATTTCATGGGCTACCACGAACCACGTTTTTCTTCTGAAAAAGCCTAATCGCCTATGTAATTCACAAATATATTAAATGTGTCAATAGGAAATTCACGCGCAAAATAAAATTCACAAAAATGTGGCAATAACAGCAAACCTAATTTTTACATTTAACGTGTTTGTGATAGATAAATATACACAAAATACAATATGCGTGTACAAATGCAGTTAACACTTTCGACACTGTGACATACCATTCCGAAATTGGAGTCATGATTTCCAGAGACGCTTATCTACTGAGCCAGTACAGATGATAAACATTTTTTTCATTCGAAAAACGTGCCTAAAGCTATACTTAATTTGTAACTATTGCTATCAGATGATTTCTCTTGTTTGAAGATCCAGTTGTATTTTGTAAAAATACTTGGTAAGCGTTGAAATGCTTGTTTTTCTGTCTGCAAGATTTTCCAATAGCAGAAGGATGGGTAATGTCATTTGGATAAAATTTACGCTCAGTATTCTTTAAGGTATGCAGTATATCACGTGTAAAAAATCACTTTTTGAACTTAACATTTCACAAAAAATATTTTTCGTGAATAGTAACAATTTGGCAAATGACGTTACCCATAAGAATTCGAAAAACATTCGACACTATCAGAAATCTGATCACAATTTCGACTTGTTGGAGAAAGCGGTAGAGCTTAATAACTAGTAAAACCATTTGTGAAAAGGAGTGCCAAAATTACAATTCGCGTATTACTAAATTCACAAACGAACATCTCTAGAAAATCACCAGCTTCAAGGGAGAAAACAACGAAATGTATTTAATCATCATAGAATTTTGAACATCTTATATTCTACACACGCATGCTCGCACACGCACACATGTAATGATAAATCATCTAACCAAAATTTAAATAATCTCCTACTTTTCTTGAATCCTAAGAGAAAAAGTAACACGTAGAATTTGTTTTATAAAAATAACACCAATTCTTTTATGACAGTATCATGACTAGTATAAACAAGTTAGTAAAATCCTGCAATGCATTGATTATGATACGCTTTCCAACATACCAGAAATCATTACTCAAGTTATCACTTAAGTTATGAGAATTATGGCTGTGGAGTAAATCTCGGTCCTGTGCCCTGACTTTTGATCCCATTTCGATGATATTCAACAGAACCTGTTCGGTATACCTCCGAAATAACATTAAACAGTTTTGTCGCAATCGAAGCTTTCTTACGTAAGTAATAATGCATAAGGGCTATGGAATAGATCCCGCTCCTGTGTCCTAACCTTTGACCTCATTTCGCCCATTTTCAACAGAATTCGTCCCCAGGCAGGCCCTTACAACATACTAACATTTTATCCATATCGAAGCATTTTACGTAAGTTATGACGCATAATGGCGATGAAAGTGATTCCGCTCCTATGTCGTGACCTTAGACCCCATTTCGCCCATTTTTGATAGGGTTTGTCGCCAGGTGGTCCCCTACCACATAATAAAATTTTATCGAAATCGAACCTTTTTTACGTTAGGTATGACGCATAATGGCGATGAAAGTAATTCCGCTCCTATGTCGTGACCTTAGACCCCATTTCGCCCATTTTCAATAGGGTTTGTCGCCAGGTGGTCCCCTACCACATAATAAAATTTTATCGAAATCGAACCTTTTTTACGTTAGTTATGACGCATAACACCAGTGGAATGGATCCCGCCCCTTTGTACTGTCGTTTGACCCCATTTCGTTCACTTTAAACAGGGTTCTTTCCCAGGTGATCCCCTACCAGATACTAAAATTTCATCGAAATCGAACGATTCTTACGCGAGTTATCGTGCGGACGGACATACGCACCCAACGCGTGACGGAATGCGGCAGATGGGAATCGCGACCATCTGCTCGCCGCAAGAGTGTGACGTCATAAAACTTTAATAGAATCCACACAACGCTTGACGTAATGAGACCGATGGCGTGACCGCGCGCCAACATTCTCAAACGCGAGATTGTGATGTCATAAGATTTCTAAGCATTGGTAACATTAATGGAAGGACGCCATGCCAATAGAAACGTTATAATTCGGGGTTGGTATTTCACCCACTAAACGAATTCTCCTAAAGTCGAGATCAAGCTAAATCGATTTCTAGTACCAGAAAACTGTAGGTTAACGACTTTCATCAAAATTCTTAGAGCCGTTTCAAAATAAAATGTACATACATACATACAAGGATTGCTACTTTAAGGTGGACGTCAAGTAATTTTGCTTCCTATACTTCCAATGGAAAAATTCTGCAGACATTTTCGTCACAAACAATGCGTTCCCAAGGATAAAAATTTGAACATCTATTAAAATAGCTTCATTTCATAACTTGGAATACTTAATATTTTCTAAACCATAACCGTAATTATGGAATCCAACATTTATTTGTCCACTGACGTCATCAAAGCACAGAACGCGCCATCTTTTTTCTGGTTTCAACACCACCAAAAGAAACGTTATTGTTTTTTAATATAATTCTGCTTATGTTTTACAAAATGTTAAGTATTCCAAGTTATAGTATGAAGTTATTTTAATCGATGTTCAAATTTCCATCCTTGGGAACACACTAATGGTGAAGGAAATGTGTACAAAATGTTTTCCATTGGAAATATAGGAAGCAAAATTACTTGACGTCCACCTTAATAGTGTAGGATAAGAGCGACGGGATGGATCCCGTTCCTATGTCCTGACCTTTGATTCCATTTGTCCCATTCTCAGTAGGGTTACTCTCCAGGTGGTCCCCTACCACATACTACAATTTCATCGAAATCGAAGCACTTGTACGCACGTTATGCCGCATAAGGTCAATGGAATACATCCCGCTGCTATGTCCTGACCTTTGACCCCACTTCACCCATTTTCAATAAGGTTCGTCCTCAGGTGGTCCCCTACCACATACTAAAATGTCATTGAAATCGAACCATATTTACGCAAGTTATGACGCATAAGGACAATTGAATGAATTGCGCTCTAATGTCGTGACCTTTGACCCCACTTCAACAATTTTCAATAGGGTTTGTCCCCTGGTGGTCCCCTACCACATACTAAAATTTTATCGAAATCAAACCATTTTTACGTGAGTTATCGTGCCGACAGACGGACGGACGGACGGACGGAAAAAGCTGGAGCATATACGCTTCTTCAACCTACGTTTGGAAAGCGTAAAAAAGCAACTGGATCAACTTAAAAGTAGTCCGACGACACTGCCGTCGCCAACAGGCCACATTGAAATCGAACGTAGAGGCAACAATTAAACCATAATTATTAGTACTATATATATATTTTTAACTAAATACCCCTGTACCACTGTACCATAACGATTTGAGAATGGCTTGTATATATACCGAAAACTAATTATCTCCGTTCTGATTAAGTGGGTCTACTTTTACAGTGTAAATCATAATCGCATGCAAATTAAGAAAAAAGTGATCGACAGCCTGTGATTAGTTTCGTCTTTTCTTCTATCCTCCATTCATTTTGCTAAATGATTTCCATCATTCAGAAGTCGGAGTTTCGCAACTTCAAATATTTCTCCCACAAACCTTCCCGTTCTGATTTCAATATGATTAAATAGTACTCGAGAGGTTTCATGAAAATTCTGGAGTTTCGTATTAACTTGAACTTCCCACAGGCTGTAAAATTCGGGAAAAGCTGCACAGAGTCAGTCAGTTTTAACTGTGTGAAATTCTTGTTGGGAGAAAACAAGCGAAAAACGAGTGACGAGACAATTTTTTTGGAAATTGGTGGAATTTCGGGTAGAATTAGGTAGTGGAATGATTCGCGTCTTAAAACTGGAAGTCTGGAAAATGTACATTGCCAGAATTGAACGACTAGAATGCACAATTCGTATATGCAATCATGTGTTACGAAGCTGGCAGACACTTGCGTCTGGAGTAATCCTTGTCGTCTTCTTGAATTTTGAAGTCGGAACTTGGAAGTGGCTGACTGATAATTCATATGTTGAGTTACAATTGGCAAAAAGATATCTTCAGCGGACATACCATGGAATCTCCAGGTTTATTTTTAGATACGAAAGGATATCTCTAGGACTCACACATGTCGTTGAAGTGGTAATTCCTCCTTCAGATGTAAATCGTAATCTCCAGACCTGAAGATAAAAGCACTAAATAATTTGTGAAATTTCATAGCCGAGCCAACTGTTCAGCTTGCCGGAAGAAATATCTGTTTCATTAGGATCGACAAATTGTGATATGTAGCATAATTATAAAACTTTATTTTAAAATTAAATACTGCATATTATAACACAAAAGTGACGGGCATCGTTAACGAGAAAAACAAAGGTTGGGTGAAACACAAGCACACTTAATAATAACTCCATTCCTTTGTATATTCATATTTGGGTGCTCCTCAAATTATCTTTGGAATTTCTAATGGAAAAGAATAAAGAAGTTTCACACAGTGTTTCTGAAAGTTATTTATCTTGCAATATCTGTACGGCAGTATTTCATGCTATCAGGTAATACAATAATACTATGTACGTTTATATATTTCAGCAAACATTGTTATTCCACGTTCAGCGATGTGTTTTGCTAGCAGTACGAAAAGGAGGAAGCCTGTTATTGTTTCACACACCGCTTTACCTCGAAGATATGTTTCCAGTCAAGTACTTTTTTCGAATTATCTTAATCTGTGTGGCCACACAGCCGGTAAGTTGTTCCAGTGCAGTTTGTTTTTCGGAAAGATGCGTGCTATTTAATTGTCTCAAGGATTTTTAATGGTGCAAATGTCTGAAAGTGAAAAAATAATACCGAGAATTTTACACGTAAAGTCCGGCAGCATATAATTTTAAAACAACAGAGTACAGTTAACTCCGAGTCACGGATGATACTGCAAATCCTCAATTAATGAGTCTCCAGACATTACAGGGATTTCATATTCAGCTTTAAAATAAAAAATACTGTTTTCGACTAACATAAAACTTTTCGAACGCTATTACAGGTAACTTCTATTTTGTAAAAACAAGGTTGTTCGGCATTAAAAGGTCGTTAAGGGTGATTTCTACGCAAAAATGTGGCAACAATACCAGAATGATCAGTGGGCATATAAATTTGAAAACAGCGGCAGAAACATCTGTGGAAAATCATTCGTCAAGTTCAGGGAGGTGAAAATATTTTTTTGTAATGGACTAATATTTCTAGAAGCATCGAAAGCGATGGACTTGGAGACACTTTAATCAGATGACAAGTAAAACTGAATTCACTATGTGAAGGCAGAAAATTGTCATCGCATCCTTCAATGTTCATAACAGGTTACACACAAGAAGTTAACATAGAATCATCAGTTGTGAGGCGAACTTAAACACACAATTTGAAAGACAAAAGATAATAAAGTAAACTAAAAATATTGATATCGCGAATCGTAAAATAGCATAATGAAACATAAAAGGTCCAACGGAGAAACCATGTTTCTGTAGCCGCAGTGTTTAAATCCGGATACGTTGGGAGCTGCTGGATGGTTCCAAACTCTGATGAGTGTTCCACCAGCCATGCATGGCTGTTTAGAGCACTGTAGGCCGGTGCACTATCCTGTTGAAACAGAATACCACATATAGAATGCGCGAAGTACAGGATGATCTTAAGTAAAGCATCCCTAGTCAACACTCTGTGGAGAGATATCTAGAAGTCCAAACGCAACCAAATTTGGTATGCTGATAATTCAGGACATGCGGAAGAGATATCCGAAAAAAAAAAAGTTCCAAAAGTCACCACTAGGAGACTTCTGGCGCTGAAAGCTGCGATAATACAGACAATATTTGGATCTTTGTTGGAAACGACACAAAATCGAAGCAGAAATCAACATTGTCTCCGGTATTTAATTGAACAAGGGAGGGGTTGTGCAATTAAATACCGGAGACACCTTATTGGTGCAACTGGCACTACTCAATTTGGGCGCCATTGTTAAATTGCTAAACATGAAGTCGATGAGTAGCGTGTTCAACGGCCGAACGTAACTGATTATTGTCTTTCATTTCAACAGTGGAATCTGTTGAAATGCATGAGAAGTTTGCAATGCCCAAATGCTACAATTATCCGTGTTGACTGTTCGATTGAGTTGAAAATGTGCCTCGTTACTCTACAAGATCTGCTATGGCCACACATCGCTTCCATTCTGTCAAGGATGGTAAATGCAAAGGTCAGTCGGGTGTCCTTGTCACCGTCAATCAACTGTTGTGTGTGGCTGATCGTGTATGGAAAAAAATACAACACCTTTCTCAGAACCTTCCACACGGTGGTGTGGGGCCCATCCAGCTACCGTGACACAGCGCGTGTATCACTGAAACCTGTTACACATTATCCAGCAATCCACAAGCACCGTGGTCATATCTTCAACGACTTCAAGAGCTATCGGTTTGCGCCATCGCCCTGGTTGAACACGTAGACATCCAGTTTCCTCGAAACGAGCAATCTTTCTTCTGAGAGCACATGGATAATGGACCTCGGTGCAAATTCTTACGACGTCGGAATTCTCGAAGCGCAGCGGCAGCATTGCTCGCGTTTTCATAAAACAGCTTCACAAGAAGACAGCGTTCTGCAAGGTGATATCCATTGCGTTTGATGGAATACGAATGGTATTCACCATGCCTAGGACAATTTTATACCATGGAGTCGCCCGTAGCGCGTGTGCCTTATGCAAATGGTATGCTTTCTTGTTGCTCGTAGCACCACAAAGATTAATTTCCCTCGTTGAACCGAAAATTGCCTATATTATGGCAGCTTGCAGCGCCTGAAATCTCCTGGTTGTGACTTTTGGAATATTTTGTTTTCGGAAATCTCTTTTGCATGTCCTGAATCGTCAGCATTCCTAATTTGGTTGCGTTTGGACTGCTATATATCTCTCCAGAGAGCATTAAATAGGAATACTTTAATTCTGATCACCCGGTATATGAAAGCGTGCAGATGATCAACCAGCACATGTCGATATCGCAGAGTGTTTAACAACCTCTCCAGACACGCCAAGGGACATGATGCATTCAACTGGAAATGTCCTGAACCATCGCAGTGCCACAAACGCGTTGAACTGCGGCGACTTGGAACGATGGGACTATATTGCCTCATGGTGTCGACGACAGAACCAGCCACATTGATCAGCTCGGTACAGCTGTAAACAGGATTCATCTGACTAAACGACGCAGCGCCACTCTGCAGAGGTTCTTATTTACGTTTCCTGCACAAAGTAGGGCGTGATGTCCAATGACGACTACTCAACAGTGGCACACACATAGGGCGGCGGCACCCATAACACGGGGTACGCAGCGTGCAGTACCGTTCGTTCGCTGATGTTTATTTGGCATCTGATATTTAACATGCATGTAATTTGTGCTGTCGTTGCCAAGTGGTCGGACTGTACGGGCCTAGAATATATGTCCTTCCAGGTCATAAATGACGTTTTGTTAGCCACCGCTTACGTTCTAGACGCTGATACGTCCGTCGATGTTATACTCGCGGTACAACCTTGATAGGGTTGCCCTAGGCAATCCAAGTGCTCTTACCACTTGGACGAAAGAATTACCCATCTGTCTTTGTCCGACATGCGATCACGTTCAAACTCGCTCAGATCAGCACGTTTCCAGATTGCGATATTCTGATGCCCCCTATTTATCGTCTGCAATCGGTATGGGTCTGCTACACTATACACGAGGATTCCGATGTCAACTTATCATCACCCTTATCTCTAATGTTTCGTCTTCTGAGTGTAGTAAATATGAAAGAGCTGTAGATTCACTGGTTGTAAACAAGCACAAAGGTAGAATTCTTGAACGGACATTACCTAACCATCGTGTTACTTACATCCTTTCTTCATCTTTAATGTGAAGGGTTTACACATGTGTTATTTTTAAAGATGCTTACCAGTTCAAAATCATTTAGTTTTTTATGTAACAGTCTTTTCAAAAGGAATACTAAAAGCTATTTAGAATTTATTTCTGAAAATCTCACATTATACAGGATATTTCTACACGTGTCCTCACTATACTCATGCGCAAGTGAAACACAATTCTCGAATCAGCCAAAACGATACAAATAAGCGCGCAGGTAGCCAATCAACGTAAAGGATGATACATAATATAACTTATGCCTTCTCATGATATATATTATATCAGTCCGATGGCTTCTCAATGTAGAGTTCGCCACACATTACGTATGGGATCCAGAATCAGACAGCCTGTCCGTAAGTCATTCCTATCTGCAGCGAAGACGAAGAAAGGCCTCCAGTTCCGTCAGAAATACAAGTATTGTGTAATTAATGAGTGGCAAAGGGTAATGTGGTCCGACATGTGAGGTTTTCAGCTACACCGTGCACATGGATGGGTGACGATATGGAGACTTCAGCACAAGTGCATGGATCCATCTTTAATCGTCACTACCCTTAATGCTCCCGGATGTATTTTTATGGTCTGGAGCACGTATTCGTGGTGGTATTTTGTCCTCTGATTCATACGCAGCAACGTCTGCCCGACCAAATGTTGCTGACCAAGTACGCCCAGTTATGTTGATAGTTTTCTCCAATGGTGATGGATACTTCCAGCAGGACAGTACTATCGTGAGGATTGTCCGTTGATATATCAGTATTTTAGGTGAAATGGCATGAAAAGTAAAGGCAGTTCTGCGTTTAATAAAATAATGCATTATTTATATTGATATGTTCCCTTCATTTATGTGTCTTAATGCGTTTCTTGCTGAAATGTGAACCTGCATATCAAGTGTGTGATTGATATGGGTGGGAGCAGAAACCTAAACCCAGATGTACGAAACAGCAAAGATCGAAAGAGGAGACGAGAGAGAAAAAATGTCCAACATCTTTCGGCGGTAATAAATAGACTCTGATTACTGCTACTTATCAAAGGGATTCTGGTACTCATGTGTTCAGTGCAATAATAACTTATTTTTCATTTTACAAGTAACTACAGAATTAGGTGTTGTTTAAACTGGAAATTGCATGTATAATCATCTTTGCTAAATGAAAAGGAAAATAGTTTTACTAAGTACTGATTTATAGATATTTTTGAATAACGCATTACGTAAAAATGTGTCGTTCTTGCACATAAAAAATGTTAATACTAATTGATATTAGATGTTTCTATCCCTTAATGGCAAGTTTGAATGCAGTATCAGTTACAATACTTTTGGAATTTAAACATTTTTACATAACATAGCTGAATTTCGTAAGACTATATCGAATTTTAGGTATTTAGATCATCACATATTATGTATCGAGAAATATGATTTCTCAGCAAGTATTCAGTTTTGCTTTGATAAAGTTAATGGTTGCAATCAGGATTTATGATATTACATTTTGTAATAAATCCAAATAAATGTTTATAAATAAATATTTCAACACTATTAAAACACTATGTACAAGTTCTGCTAGTGTAACGTCTGTGAGCCTTAGTTCACTTAAAATGTTAGACAAGAGTTACTCATGCTTGCCTGATAGTTCGATCCGCTAGCACGGCCCCAAGCTAAAGGAAGGATAATAATTGCCATGTTCCAGAAGGCTTCCCATTCCACTTATGGGATATACCGGCGACCTGGCAGAACACACAAGGTCGTAGCAGGAAGTAGAATCAGTATCCTATCAGATTTCAAATAAAGAAATGGAATTAACCACGGGCACGCTATTCTGCGCGGTCGAAAAACGTCTTCTTCCCATTTTCTACATTATTAACCATGGAAATTAGTGGTGGTATTTAAATCATTCCTCTAAGGAGTTCATTCGTTATTCGCGTGAAAGTGTTGTTCACGAATGATATTTTAAATGAATAATCATTCAATTTAAAGCTCCCCGGGTGTTTCTCTACACTGGTTAAGAATTTATGTTTTTGTAGGGGTCCCTTTTTTGTATTCTAATCGGACATTGGGAACTTTACGTTCAAATCGGAAATTGACAACTTTCCAACAGAGCCCGAGATCAGTTGAAAGCATTACACATTTCACGAATGGATCTCCGATCGTTATGAACATATCATTTACATTTAAGACGAGAGCGAAAATCTCCAAACTCCCGAAGAACGGGAGCTCAGAACATATGTACCGTTTGCTTACGGATCTCAGTTCGTAGCGAATTTGCTATTCAAACGGACGAATTGGAGTTAAAATACAATGCTTATGCTTTTTTATAGCATTTTACAGTAATTGCATATGAAAGCAAACATATGTGTTTATTAAATTCTATACTAAGGTTAAATTTTCCTAAATGATTAGAAATGTCTCAAGATTCAAAGCTCTTACCAAATACAGGGGATACAGCCAGACGACATAATTCTGGATTAATATGCTCATCAAAATTTGTGAAGCCCGGTTAAAGGCTTGTTCACTTCGTGCCATTCTGGATAAACACGAGTCCGCCACGATTTCGGGTCGGGTTCGTCTTGAAATCAGGCTGAACTCGAAAAACTTAGAACAGGCAAGAAAAGTTGCTTCTTCGGATCATGTTCGGGTTGGACCAGCATTTTAATCATCTCACACAAAAATCCAACTTTAAGGTTGTTCCAACTAAAAATTCTTTCCAGTGTTTGAAATTGTAAAACTTTCTGTTGGAATTTACTTAAGAATTAATATATTCTCAAGAATGAAAAAATGCACATCCATAAAAAAAAACTTTATATTATATCATGGCAAACATAATATTTGCTAAAACTTAACCATAATTATGCAAAGGACCAATAGTTTTTTTCTTTCGTAATATTGAAACCTGTTAATAGAAGACGCGACGTACACTTCAATTAAGTAAGTGGACTAAAAAATGTTTGATATCTTATTTAAGAATTGGAGATCAGTACCTAAATTACTGGAGATATCTTTTCATTAAATTTATTAATTCTCGAAATGGAATCAAAATTTGAGTCTCTCCATACGATAGTCGGAACGTTTACCATAATTTGAGGCACTTAGATTAAATATTTTGACAATAACTTTGCTGAAAATGTCAACAGAAATGCAGATACTGCTGATTTCTAATTTTGAAGTAAGCCATTAAACACTCTTTGTCCACTGATGTCATCGAAGTACATGTCGCGCCATCTATTTACAGGTAACAACATTAAAAAATAGAAATATTTCATTTTTAATATAATTATGTTTAGGTTTCATAAAATAACAAGTATCTCACGCTGTAGTTTAAATTTATATTTATCGATGTTCAAATTTTTCATCTTTCGGGATGTACAGAAGGTTTTATCATTTGAAACGTAGGGCGGAACTTTTAAGTGAGACCACCTTGAAACCACTTTTTTTTTGCCATAAATAAATTTCTTTATTAAAGTTCCTTTTTAGATATTTGGAAATAAGTCTGAAACTCGGCGATGATCACTGACGCATCTCTTCGATAGATATTAAGGACTGTTCAGAACAAGTAACCATCTTTCTGACAGCTGATATTGTTATCACAGGAGAAGGCAAGTTAAGACAAGTCAGTGGAAGACTGGAGATCCACAGTCGTACTGTTTGACAAACTAGTGCACAATATCTACCTGTTCAACGAGCTCTCGTCACGAAAATAAAAGATATTTTCAGTGACTGTTAGGATACTAGTACAAAAGAAGGAAGATTCAATGAATTTTATCATTAAATGATTTTAATGTATGATCATAGTCACACTAATTTACTTTAATGGTGGAATTTACATTCTCGCCCATGTCCACATTCAGCTAGGGGTCACAAAGCGTGTTGCCTCAATCCCTACCTCAAGTGAGGGTACAATGTAAAATTTGTTTCTTATGAGAGAATGATCGAATCAAGAACTAATTCGAAGCTTCAGATTGTCGACTGCTTTTCTTCGTTTTGAAAATTCATAAATAGGAATATTTTGTTCATACTAATTTGGATGTTTCTGCGCAATAATTTCCAAACTTATTTTCTGTTCGTGATATTCAGGAGTAGCATTTTCTACAAACTTGCGAAGTTAGCGTAACTACAAAAATAGCTATGTTAACAATATTTTTCCGATGTGCAGGAGTCCGTCGTTGTATATTAAACAGGATCATAGAATGACTGCTGCTAACAAATGCATTTACAGAATTCATAAGTTTTTGATGATATGTAATGCCAATAAGATTTAAGTTGGACCGTTACAGAGCAAATGATGCTTTTAGCAATATATATATTGGATTTTGGAATAAACGACTTTCAGCGTAATCAGTATTCTTTGCTTACCTCAACAATGTCAATTTTAATATCTAACCCCTAGTTATAATACACTTTCCTTTAAGCGCAGGAGATGCTCTACCAACTCAGTTAAGACCTGGGGCATGGATTCAATATTAATACAAATTTAAAATAACAAATGAGCGTTGTTAATCAAATGAATTAGTATACAACAATCGACGCGTAATCACAACAGAAAAAGATAGGGATTTTGTCAGTCGACAGAGCAGTATCCTACTTTCTTTTACGTTCTCACGTGGTACTAAAGGAGTCATACCAGGTCTTCCCCAAATAAAATCAAAAGCAACTGTTGCCGTGTTCAGCAATATTAATACTGATTTTATTAAGATAAAGATAATATACTCGCCAAAGAAATACACTCATCACCACAAAAATATTTGCACCCAGAAAAAAGCATCCGCCAGGAATGAAACTTGGTGGGTAGGTTCGAGATCTAGGGATATGCAACCGATTTAAGTATCACGGTCGGCCGCGCATGTGATGCAAGCAAAGAGGGGTCGTAGCGTTGTGCCAGACCGGCTTTATAAGGTCGTCCCGTTGGGAATTCTCGGCATTCTGACTCTTGCTGCTTTGCGTTTTGCATCCTTTGAACGTGAAGTGTGCCTCGGAAAACGCTCAGAAGCAGTTCGAGCAGTTGTAGGAGTTCGAGAGTGACCGCAACGTCGGGCACCTGGAAGCGGGATGGTCTTATCAAGGTATTTCGCGCCATACCGGTCGTGCTGATAACACCATAGAAGGTTGTTAGTGGCAGTGGTTAGAACAAGGCATGCAGCAGCGACAAGAAGGGTTCAGGAGAACTAGAATAACCACGGAGAGAGAAGACCGTCAGGTTGTCCGACATGCCCGGAGCTACCCATCAGCCACGATTACGGACATTGAGCGAGCAGTGGTGCGCTCCATGCATCGTCCGATTAGTGCCAGTACTCTTCCAGGATGACCGCACGAAGTAGGACTACATGCACTCGACTGTTACGGGGACTGCACTTAACACCATTGCATTGTCGCCGAACACTGCAATGGCGTTGTGCCAGGATGTCATTGATCCATTCATCTTCAGTGATGAGTCCCGCTTTTGTCATGGAGGAGACAACCACAGACTCAGTGTGTAGATTAACCGTTGTCAGCTCGAAGGTGAATTATTTGCTTTCGAGGGACACACGTTCAGAATGTGCCGAGTGAAATTGCCTACGATTTCAGTTCACATTTGGTGCTCATTACAGGCACTTTGACAGCCCAAGGTTACGTGAATGAGGCGCTGAATCCAGTGGCCCTACGTTTTCGGACTGCTTACTTTGGTGCGATTTTCCACCAGGACGACGGTCGTCCGCATGGTTCTGCTGTCTCGAAAACTTGCCTCCGAGGCACTGATACTCTGCCATGACCAGCCGCATCGCCAAACCTATCGCAGATTAAAAATATGTGGGATATTATTGGACGCGCTATCCACACTCCACCCCTATCGCACAACCTACAGGAACTGTGTGAGAAGATTCAAGGTGTACGGGATGGCTTATCGCAGGACATCATTAGGAATCGGTATAACTCCATGCCGAGACGTCTGACTTGATGTGTGAGCAAATATGGCGGCCTGACGCCATACTGAAAGAAACTACTTATTGGCTTGTAGCTCAATTAATATTGCCCATATCAGTCTCAATGTTTAATCATTTATTGTTCCTGGTAACCTATACCTTCCTCCCAAATAACATTGCAATCCGACACGTCCTTCTGGGTGCCATTATTTCTTTTTTGATGATGAGTGTATGTACTGGTGTTCGCAAGCACACGCATCCTGCGGTATCTCTGTTACTCATGCCTTTTATAAAATGCGTTTCGGTTAACGCATTGATTTGTCCACCAGTGTCAGTATAAAAAATCTCCAACATCGCTTTCGGACAAGGTAAGTGATCATAAGGTAATCAGTAGTCATTTCAGAATACTAAATCAACTCCGCAAACAGATTTGTTTGAATCACATCAATTGTTTTACATAAATACGTACATAAAATCTCTGCGTGTATGAAAAAAAATCTATATAATTGATCTCTAGACTCCGTGACCTTCGGGATGTGTTACGACATACGTCGGAAGCAATATCAACCGAGCATGAAGAACTACGTCGTTTTTGAAACTGGTTTTGAGCAAGGAAATGAAAACGTTATCTTCAGTATCTCAAATTTTCTTTCCGAAAGACAGAAGTGTTTCGAAAGAAAGAAATCAAATTAATATCTTGTTTTAGCAAACACTTTGAATTTTGAAGTTTGTGCATCTGTAAACATGTGCGGATGGGGCGAAAAAATATTGATAATTAAACTAGAGTCGAGTTAATTTATATTTAAACTCATGCGAAACTACGAAAATAAATTAATTTAATAATTCTAATGCGAGGGCTTTGATTTCTGTAGCTCGTGCAGCTTTAAACATGTACGAATGGGGTGAAAAACTCTGCGGAATTACACTCGAGTTGCGTTTTTCATATTGTTACTGTAGAATTACAACTAAGAGAACGACTGCCTCCATAATAGTATACATAAGTGTGATTTAAGGATGTCAAAATAACGGCTTGATTAATTAATGACTATGTGTATTATCTGATACAAAAAAAATGAATTACCAAAAACTCACCAGCTTTTCCACTAAAAAGCGTAAAAAAGGTCTGCTTTGACATAAACAGGTTAAGTATAGGTTTACTCAGGGTCATATTTAATTTGTTCGTATTTCAACAATTGCTAAGTTTTCTACAATGATGCAATTAGTAAATACCTGAGTGATGTACCAAACCACCTTATGGTATCACTTATTGCCCATACTGTCCAAATGCATTATATTCAGGTAACGGGAGAAGTTGAACGTGTATCTCAGTTTTCCTTTGAAGAAAACTCAGCCTATGTTGAAGGCGATATCAAGAGGATATGTTGCCCAGTGATATTCAGCTCAACCCACCGAATATTACCTATTCTCTTTCTGTTTACATGACTGTTTAATAGGATTATAAATCAGTCGTACGTAGATGTTCTGAAAATCCTGGAAGAAACAGAATATTTCAGTGCACAGAACTAAAACAATTTAGTTTTAATAGCAATTACGTTATGAAAAAATGTAACTAAGCCATGAACTAATTGCAGATTAGACGAAATGAGCCAATACCTTGTACAACTGACGTAATATTGTACTAAGTAAGGTGACAGTTTCCCATATCTTATATTGTAAAGGCAAAGTTCTCATAGCAAGCCAAAGCTCTTACAAGGCTAAACGTCCAGAATATAAATAAAAATAAGAAATCAATGAAAATGTTTTGTACTGATATTGATTTAAGGAAAGTAAACACTAAAGTAGTGGCCAAAATTGTGGAAACCTTTTGGAAATAGTGTAATTTTTAGGTTTGATGGTTCATAACACCACTTTTTTTTTGGAGTAATACCATAAAATTATATGAAGTATTTTGTATTAGAACAGCAGTTATGAAGAGCAAAAGTGGAACACATAGAAAAAATGTGACATACAAACATTCTCATAATGTCAGTTAATAGTTAGTTGGGTAACCTTTAGCGTTAATTACGGCCTTACAACTCCTTCCCATGGAGTGAACCCAGTTTTTCAGTTATGCAGCTGTTATAATGTGAAACCAGGATTTAATTATTGCATCTATTAATTAGGTTTTATTGCTGGGTTGCTTCTGACTAACAAGTTTCTTTAGTCGGCTCCATAAATTTTTGATGAGGTTAGGGTCTGGGCTATTCCCAAGACATTCCAGCACTGGAATATGATTATCTTGAAACCACTTTTTGCACACAGCAGCAACATGACATGGAGCTGAATCCTGTTGAAATATAAATGTCCCATTACCTTGGAAAAGGTCACTTGCGGATAGGCATCAGTTTGGGCTCAAATATTTCATTAATGTATTTTTCGCCATCTATATTCCCATTAATCACGCCATTTCGGCCCACACATTTCGATGTCATACAACTCCACATCATAACACTAACTGGCTGTTTCACGGTACATATAATGCAATCAGGGTGCAAATCTTCTTAGATTCTTCTCCTTACGTATTTTATGCGATCACTACCGAACAGGGAGGTTTTGGTCTCATCACTCCAAATAACACTGTCCCATTATATACATGTTCAGAAAATACAACGTAGTTTGTCGCAAATATTTATATTTTCACGTCGACGATGGTTTAGCTTAGTATTGACCTAGCTTCATCAGGACGAATGGCACGTAAATATTCAAATTTTATTTCATGTCACAAATGATGTTTACAGTCACGAGTTTTGGTTAGATGCTTCCACGCCCTTGATATAAATGGGATGCATGCCATGTCATTAACAAGTTGCGAAGACTTCATATGCATATGGGATGCTTCCAAAATATCAAGTTTGGAGGTTGAATCTGGCTTGTTAATTAGTTTCGCTTCTTCATAGATAAACGTATGGTCCCTTTGATAACAGTGTTTAGTAATCAATGACTTTTTTAGGTCACAATTCAGAATGTAGGTCTTGTGCTACTTAAATCTAAAACGCAAGGCTCTACGGGTCTGTCCTATATACGAAGCACCATATTCACATCTGATCTGATAAATTCCCTACGGTTTCTTGTCTTCAACATATTCCTTTAATCCTAAAAAGTTAATTTTGGTTATGGGTTTAAACATCACCTTAAAATCAATGGTTTTGAGAATTTTTGAAATTTTGAAGGCAATGTCACGGGAGAATGAAATAATGGCAAAATTATCTCGCAATGGGCGTATCACAGGAATTAACGTATAGATAAGTTTCGGTTTCCGGAATTTTGTTAGAGCCTTGTCGATAATGGAAATATTGTATCCTCGCTGTACTGCAGCACATTTAAGGAAATAAAGTTCTTTTTCCAAACTGTCTTTATCTGAACATATACGTATCGCGCGATACACGGTACTGTAAAAGGCTCTGCGTTTGTTTTGCCAAGGGTGATTGGACTTGGCATGTGGAGGTTAGAAAACTGCGAAATGCTTCCGATAAATTGTGGTTGCGAGAGACCCATTTGAGCGAGTAACCAGGACGTCAAGGAATGGTAGACATCAAAGATAGCATTAGTTTCGTAGCTGAATTGAATATTAGGATCAATGGAATTTATAAGTTTGACTAATTCTGGAATTTCAGAATGTTTTCCGTTCCATAGAACGAAAATATCGTCTTCATATCGTATCCGTAAGTCCAATTTCACAAGTTTGAAAAGCTTATCTTCAAGTCGACGCATGTAGATTTCACATAATATAGGTGACAGTGGGATGCCCGTGGATAGACCTTCAGTCTGTTCATAAAACGTTCCACGGAAAGTAAAACTGTTCTGTTTTGTGCAAATGTCCACTAATCTTGTTATTTCTTCTACTTCAGGTTGACTCTAATGGTGCTCTATAAGACTTGATTTTAGGGATTCCAGAGCTCCTTTTACTGGAACATTGGTGAACATAGATACCACATCAAAAGATAGCATTAGTTGATCTACGCAGATATGTAGTTTGAGTCTATTGTTAAATTCAGTGGAACTTTTCACTGATGTTTCGTTTGGAGTGGCAAAGGTAGATAATTTTGAAGATAAGAACTTGGGTAATTTATATGTTGATGAGCCGATATTTTTTATTATACGCCGGAACGAAAATATAAATACAGTAGAGTCTCCGCAATCCGAAACTTCACCAGTCCGACACTTCGCCAGTCCGACACGGCCAGTAATCCGTTACTCGCGGCAACCGACCGGAAGGCAAGCGCGAGTACACGCGTACCGGAAATGTGACGTTCTTCACACATGCCCAAAAAACCGGAAAAACGGGGATGCCTGAATAACACTTTCCTTCAGTCGCTAGATATTTGTTGCACGTGCGGTCGGCAAAGGAGTCACAGTGTTTGTTTACGTACTGTATTGTTCAAAATGTCTCAATCTGTTAAACGTAAGCATAATATTTTAACTTTGATTAAAAAGGCGAAAATCATTTAGACAATTGAAAAGGTTGAAAAGTTCGGTGATTTGGCTGCATTTTATGGTTTTGCACGTTGCACGATTTATTACATCAACAAACACCGGAACGAAATCAAGGGATTTTTCTAGATTTGAGCATCAGGATCAGTGATAGGAACGTTTTAAGATCTTGCGAGTATCCTTTAGTTGGAGATGTTCTTTACGCATGGTTTCTCCAGGAACGTAACATACACACTCCTATTACTGGTGAAATTGTTAAAGAGAAAGCACAATTCTTCAATAAGGAAGTCATGAAAAAAGTATATTTTTACGCCAGTACTGGTTGGTTTGATAAATTTAAAAAAACTATTTGTAATCCGTTTACTAACAACGACAGGCGAGAAACTCTCTTGTGACTTTGAAGAAAATATTATCAAGTTGATACAACACTTAAATCTTATCCCCGATCAAATCTATAATGCTGGTGAGAGTGGAATATTTTGGAGACTTTTGGGGAGAAAAGCATTTGTTCACTGAGCAGAAGATATTGGTCGGAAAATGACAAAAGATCAAATCACGTTTATGCCGTGTTCAAATGCTAGAGGTACACATAAGCTTCCGTTATTAGTTATAGACAAGTATAAAAATACAAGGGCGTTCAAAAATTCCAAAAATCTTCCTGTTTTATACAAAACCCAAACGCTGGGCTTGGATGACAAAACAATTATTCACCGACTGATTTCAGGAGCAATTTGTTCAGTTAAGAAATTTCTTCGACAGCAAAATTTGCAACAGAAAGCTTTCTTACTCTTCGATAATTGACCGGGCCATCCAGAAGAAGATGAACTAGCATCTACAGATGGTTTTGTAAAAGTGATGTGTAACGTACCTGCCAGAAGGACGCACACGACATAAATTCAGATAGGAATCAGAACAAAACGTCCGCGTAGCTTAATTGGTAGAGCAACTTATTCCGGAATGAGGGGATCCGGGTTCGAATCCTGGCGCGGATAAAAATGACGGAGAAATTCACTTCGTTATAATGGCGCCCGAACTATCCGGATGACCCGACCGTTCAAAATCTCGTAATGGTGTGATGTTATTTCCACACCGCGAAATAGGAAAAATAAGATAATCCCTTCTACAGCACTTCGACAAAAAAAAATAAAAAAAATAAGGGGGAGATGATGTAACGTACCTGCCAGAAGGACGCACACGACATAAAGGCAGATAGGAATCAGAATAAAACGTCCGCGTAGCTTAATTGGTAGAGCAACTTATTCCGGAATGAGGGGATCCGGGTTCGAATCCTGGCGCGGATAAAAATGACGGAGAAATTCACTTCGTTATAGATGTTCCTATCACCAAGCGCAACACCTTTGTTACAACCAATGGATCGAAATGTGATACAAATTGTTAAGATCCAATACAAAAAAAGTCTGCTCTACAATGTGATAAGCAAAGAGGAAAGCCTCCTCGACTATCTGAAGCCATTAGCGTCAAATATGTCGTTTCCAACCTTGCTCATGCATGGGAAAATATATCGACTAATGTATTGGTCACCTCGCGGGGCAAAATATGGCCTACACTGCCATTGTCAGATCAGTAGTAAAAAACATAATTAAAGTTCAAGTTGTCCCTGACAGTGATGATTCGGCTGTTACAGACATCCAAGAAGCGTTCGCCGTGCTGTGCAGGGATGAATCTGAAAGCCTGACTGTAGTTGACGTTTGGTTCATTGTGAACGAAGAAGAAAATTTCCAACTGATGACTGATGAAGGGATCATCTTTGATGTTTTATATGACAATGACGAGGAACAAGAGTGCCCAACTGTACAAAAAGTTCAAGCCGTACAGCACAGTAATGCAGTAAATGCATTTACCACATGTGCCATGGGGGCCGAGGAAATGGACGTAGCAGCTGCTGACGTACTGGTTTTTAAAAAAGTGCAAGAACACGTTACGAAACAGTCTTTAAAAGCCAAAGAACAAAAACATTGAGGAGTTTCTTTTACCCTCTACTGTGTGATCAACTAACTGTATATTTTGCTAACTTTACGTAAGTATATTAATAATCAGTGAGTTCTTCCTGTACATAATATGTACAGTACGTACTGCAGTTATATTTTTTATTCAAATTCCAGTAATCCGACACCCGCCGGTCTGATATGTGTCGGATCACCAAGACTCCACTGTATGTGCGACAGACAACGTTGTTTTTTCTGAATATATACAGTTAACATGGGTTTTAGCCCAGTTTAATCTTTTCAACATTTGTCTGTGAGAAAAAAATGTTTTTTTTTTCGTGGAATTCTAGCTTTTAGATCAAATTCTGGCAGTCTGCGCCAAATAGTCCTTGCACTCAACTTCACATTGCATGGCGCCATTTGATCTTGTATACACCCAGATGATTTTCTTCTGTTACCTATGCACACTCTCTTAATTCTTCTATCATCAATTGCTGTGGAGCACCTTTTCCTGCATTTACCAGTCTGGTTTTATAGTCACTGAGTCTCCTTATACCTCTTCAAACATTTAGAAATGCCACCTTTAGTTAAGTTTCCACTAATTTTTCTTCTAATGTTTTCATAACTGAAGCCTTGTTCATTTAATAGTACTGTTTTACATCGCTTTCTGGGTGGTCAGTCAACACATTGCGCCATTTCTTTAATTTTGTTACCTTTTACAAGCTCACTAAATGAAGGAATACATGAAAAAACCAACCAACTTGATAGCAATCACATAAAACACTGACAAATGTCCTCCTCTCGGTTCCAATACGTGACATCAATAGCTAAATCCTACTGTGACCTGATTGGCTCATTGCCAAAAAAAGATGACACCTGATTGGCTCTCTAAACACACATGCTCATTGGCTATATTCAAATTGAGGAAAGCTACTTCATATCAACCTAAGCAAGTTGTGCTTACTTATTCTGGTTATTTGGCTATAACTCTTCATAGAATACAGATAATTGGACAAACTTTATTGCATTACATTTGTGATGAAATTATCTTTCCATTGATATATAATTTTATGATACGTCTCCAAAACAATGTGTTGTTTTGGAGACGTATCATACAATTATATATCAATGGAAATACACTTCTTTCAAAATGTTTCACACTTTTGGCCACTACTGTGCATTCACTCTGCAGAACAGAACAAAAGTCAAACTTTTTAATTTTGCACAACTCTAGTTTGGATAAATGGTATTAATGGCAGTAAACGTTTAAATATGACAAATATTTGTTTCCATTGTTTGTAAATTTTCTGAAGGAATGCACCATGGAAAGTTTGCATCAGAAAATATTCCTCTTTAAAATTATGTTTGAGTGAAATGAAAAAAAAACTAATTTTTTGGTTTTCTTCTTTCCTTTCCCAAAAAAAGCCGTGAGGTCTGAAATAAATAATTTTTAAACCATAATTCTATGATGTCGATTTAAAGACGGTATTATATTTAGAAGATAAATTTTATGTAGAATTAAAAGTTTAATTTGAACCATCCTTTTGTAGATTTGTTACTTGATGTATTACAAATTGGTTGGAACAAATGTTTTCATCTATTTGAAATTTTTTAATGGACAACTTAAGTATGTTCAAGGCCGTCTATGTTAGTATGTTTCTGTTCGTTTAGTTGTGTTTGACAAGTTTTCTTATGATTTTTTTGTATACGTATGAGAATTTTAGCTGTCCGTTTTCATGTGGAATATTTTAAACAGGTTCAAGGCTAACAATTCCTGATTTCTTTTATTTCGATGCCGTCTAGTACAAGATTTAGTAACCGTCATTTGTGACGTAAGAAGTACTTCAAAGTTAAAGAAAATGCTTTTCTTCTCATTTTCAACAATTAAAATGTGAGATTGGTTTCCCTCCTTGACGAAAGAAAATAAATTTAAAATGACTTTAACTAAGCACATATCAGAAAGATGTAACAGTTACTTGATCACTTTATTTAAACTGCGTTTTCGAAGTACAACAAGATATATTGTTATTGACTTTTGTGCAAACCAAAATTGCGATACTTGAACCAGTACAATTTCTTGGAAAGTTTGAAGCACAATTTCAAAACAAATCTCAATGTGAGTTTACCTAGGTAGTCACAGAATAAAACTAAAATGCATTTTGGTAAAGCCCTTAAATATTAAATTTTGCTCTTTAGCGGATGTATTTTATAGTTCGGGTTACAAACTTCATTTTTAAGGAAATAATTTTGCTGATTTTCCAGAGGTAAGCAAATGCTTTACTTGCTCCTGATGGCTACGAATCTGCCAGTGGGTTTAGACTCCTTTTTCGGAGGCAGGGCCATATCCAGAAATAATTTTCGGGGACGAGTTCTGAACTTGAAAATTAATTTTAACCCTACAGGATACATATGCTAAATTCCTTCTGTCGCATTTTTTGGACATAAAATTCTTTTAAGTAATACTCCCCATTTTTCAAATACTGTCTCATATGCTATACTACTTACAAAAGTACGAGTGTTGTACCGAAAGTAACACAAAAGTGGACATAACTTTTTTAGTAACTCACAGAAGGCGTTCAAACTTCACATGTTGGTAGAGTAACGCTCTCTCTATACAAAGGTACTACTGTACATAGCCTTCATCGCAAGGAATGCACTTATGCAATGTTCGAACTCAATTCCTGAATCCTCTTTTAAAAAATGCAGGTGTGGACAGTTGTACCAACTTCTTCAGGGCCACTTTCACCTCGTATGTGTCATCATTCCTTGTCCCCGGAAAACGTAAACCATTGAACTGAACAGGTGGAAGTCGAAGGGTGACAGATATGGACTGTACGGTGGATGGGGATCCCCGACCTGCCTAATTTCCTGATCGTCTAATTTGTTGCCAAGAATGTGTGGGGTCGCATTGTAATGGTGAATGCGTATCCTTTTTAGATTATTTTTCGGTTTCTTCCTCCTTATGGCTTCTCTAAGCTTCTTGAGTGTATCAGCGCCTCGCTGGTCACGGTACGGCCACGTTCCAGAAAATCAAGGAAAATGACATCCCTGTCAACACAAAAAACAGTCACCACGACTTTCTGTTCTGACCACTGGCTCTTCAACTTCTTAGGCCTTGGTGAAGAGCTTCGACGCCTTTACATCGATTAATTCTTCGTTTCCGGATCGTACAAATAGCCCACTTTTCATCTCTTGTCACCAGATAGTAAAGAAACGTGTCTTTCTTTGGCTTCAAACGCTTCCAGCAGATCAGAGCAGACTTTCACCCTTCTCACCTTCAAATAGGGTGTCAACTGCAGAGGTACCCACTATGCACACACTTTGCGATACCGTAATTCTTCCACCATTTTATGTATGGATTTGTGACCACTGTCCAGTTGTGCAACAAGCTCACGGATTGTGACTTGTCTCTCTGCGCGAATCAATTCTTCCACACGCTGATTATTCGTGTCAGTGGAGACAATCCACGAATTGTGACTCGTCTCTCCGCGCAAATCAATTCTTCCACTCGCTGATTATTCGTGTCAGTGGAGACAATCCACGAATTGCGACTCGTCTCTCCACGCGAATCGATTCTTCCACTCGCTGATTATAATCAGAGAGTGGAAGAATTGATTCGCGTGGAGAGGTTTGTCTCCACTGAATTGAATAATTATTTGTGTCAGTGGAGACAAACCAAGGATTGTTACTGGTCTCTCCGCGCGAATCAATTCTTCCACTCGCTGATTATTCGTGTCAGTGGAGACAAACCTTGAATTGGGACTCGTCTTTCCGCGCGAATCAATTCTTCCTGTCGCTGATTATAACCAGCGAGTGGAAGAATTGATTCGCGCGGAGTGGTTTGTCTCCAATGCCATGAATAATTATTCGTGTCAGTGGAGACAAACCACGGATTCTGACTCGTCTCTACGCGCGAATTAATTCTTCCACTCACTGATTATTCGTCTCAGTGGTGACAAACCACGAATTGTGACTCGTCTCTCCGCGCCAATCAATTCTTCAATTCATCCACTCGCTGATTATTCGTGTCAGTGGAGGCAAACCGCGGATTGTAAGTCGTCTCTCCGCGCGAATCAAGTCTTCTACTCGCTGATTATTCGTGTCAGTGCAGACAAACCACGGATTCTGACTCGTCTCTACGCGCGAATCAATTCTTCCACTCACTGATTATTCGTCTCAGTGGTGACAAACCACGAATTGTGACTCGTCTCTCCGCGCGAATCAATTCTTCAATTCATCCACTCGCTGATTATTCGTGTCAGTGGTGACAAACCACGAACTGTGACTCGTCTCTCCGCGCGAATCAATTCTTCAATTCATCCACTCGCTGATTATTCGTGTCAGTGGAGGCAAACCGCGGATTGTGACTCGTCTCTCCGCCCGAATCAATTCATCCACTCACTGACGATTCGTATCAGTGGTTGCTGATGCTGCCCCCACAATGCGGGATTTGTATTCATTGGTGGTTTCCCCTTCTCTCATCTTCTTCACTTATCTAAGCACATTGTTCTTGTCAATGGTGTCTACTCCGTAAACATTCTGTAGCTTCCTATGGATGTCGGACAGCCTGCATCCTTCCTTCGTCAAGTCCTCAATGACGGCACGTTACTTCTACTTGGAATCCATTATTTACCTGCAATGAAGAAGAAGAGTTACTGTAGAAGAAGTGTTACTCCACCAACATGCGCAATTTGTGAACGACCTCTCTCTGTTAATAAAAACGTATGCCCACTTTTGCATTAATTTCGGTACAACCCTCGTATATGGATACATCTACCCTCTCTCTATTTAAGTATGGCATATGCCCAATATCCTTTTTTTTATTTAATTTATATGTGATAAGCTAAGTAAAGAATAAAAAGATTATCTATATCAAATTCTTTTTGTTTTTCTTTATTTACACGTAATAGAGCTACTTGTCATTAAGGGCAGTAGTACAATCATTAAATTAGTACATGTCTGTCCGCCTTTGGAACAAAAGCTAGCCGTCATTGGCTTTCTTAAACAATGTATTGCCCATATCTTGGTCCCTATGATTTACCATGAGACCAATGACAGTTAACCTCCTTTTCCCTGTAAAGTTTCGTAAGCGTGTTTACAAACACCGGAGTTATGAAAAGGTCCGTTTCGGAATATAAGTTGAAACAAGAAGAGTAGTGACCAGCTTTAAAAGGAAATAAACATTTGGGAAAAGATGTTTGTTACAAAAGAACAATGGTTCAATGGATATCCTAGAACGTTTGTTTCGCGGTATGTGTTCCATTTTCTTTTCCATAAATTCATCTCTGACGTGACAGAATCATTATACAAGAAAATCGTTATAAAGGGACGCCGTGTTATTATTCGTGATTTGACACGTACGTGTAAAATAAAGATCTCTAATGATCTGCTAGCAAAAATGCATAAATTAAATATCTTTGTTGAGATATTTTAGTTATTTCATTGAGGTTTTGTACCCTAAAAACCCCTCCATGGCTACGGCCTAAATTGGCATAAATTATTTCCTGAAAGACAGAGAAAAGGTCTGTTTACATTAACGGAAACGCATTTTAGAAACTGTCAATCCGCAGAATTCACATTCCTTTTATCACATAAATGTATACCAATTCACATTATCAAACGTCCTTTGAGTAGCCCATGAAAAAATATGCTGCGTTTTAGAAATCATGGGGTTTAAATATTATACATTCAGGTGTCCTTATAGGGATTTTGCTTCCTATAATTCCAAAGGAAAAAAATTTAACCTTATTTCCTCAGAGAAGAAAGATTTACACTACACCAATATTGACCCACTAATAAAAACATCCTAAATTAGATTGTACATTCGAGTTTTTTTGCAAAAAGCTTTCCTGAACTATCATTGAACTAGGCTAAAAGTTGTACTGATAAGCTGGGACACAGAAATTCAATACCAGAGCCTCAAACAAAGATCTTCGCTCTTTCCACGTTTATAAGTGAGTCTCGGAAAAATTCTCATTAGGCGCCACCGGGAGTCGAACCCAAGGTCTTCCAGTTACGCGCCGGATATGCTTCCGCTACACCACAGCGGCCTCAAATTCCTCCAGACTCACACACGCTAACTGCCAAGCCAAGTTGGCTGGTTGCTTTGTGGAGCCCCGCACAATACTGGGGATTAGGGTGGAGCGAAAAACACTTTTTTTTTTATTTTGAAACGTCACCATGTGCAATAGTTGCGATTTTATTACTGAAATGATCCCCCGAAAAATGGATGACATTATTTGATATCTTAGTCTGCCCCGAGAACCTCGATGTTTGAAAGTTATAGGGAAAAATGGTTTAAAAACACCCGCTTTCTCCATTTCGTAAATATAAAAAAAAACTGTGTCACCATGTTATTTAATATCACCTTTGAGTGTATAAACATGGGTAAAAGTTCAGCAGACAAGAGGAAATTTCTTAGGCTTCCCCAGATCCTTTAAAGTACGTAATTTTTGCTAAAAATGGCATGATAAGTGGCGTAAGCATTAAGTTCGACAGCAGTCTTATTGTTACCGAATTGGGCTTAACATTAACAATCCCCCCGCCTCCTCTCATACTCTCTGGAAACTTGTTGTTGATTTTCAGAAACATAGCTTGCTGTTTTCCGCTCTGCTTTGTTTTTGTTACCTTTTTCATCGCAGCCCACCCCCTCTCTCACAGCGGAGCTCTGTTTGCGAACTCGCTGAATCATCTCATCACAGTCCCACAGGTCCGTTTGGCAGAGAGTGTTGGCGGGTTTGCGTCATAATGATGCAACAGTTTCTTTCACTCCTAGTTCCGTTGATTGGATCGTACCGGCATTTTCGTTTTGTCGTCCAACTACTTAAGATGGCTGAAACAAGAAATAAAGCTGGTTGCCCTATCCTCGGGAGGTATAAGGAGATGCATGAAAATGTGTTGCCTACGTACGAAGATGTAATTGCTCCATTACTACCTTGTGAGAAATACTCTTAGGCAGGAAGGTGCAAATTATGAGCCTGCTGCAACAGAAATAGCAAGTATTGTCGCGGATAAAGTGCTAAGTATATGGAAGAAAGCATCTCTTCCGACATCTCTAAACAAATCTGTTGCAAAGCGTATTACTGCATACAACACTGAAATCCGAAAGCTGAAAAAACACGCTGCAAGAATGGATTAAACCTACCGAAAGCAGATTGAACAATATCGTGCAGATTCGCAACGTATCTTTGACATATGCTCATGCAAGTAAAAATGTTTTAGAACCTGCAAATGCAGCTCTACAAAACAGGTACCCGTAAAAGAGCGAGACTTTCTGATGGACCAGAGAACAAACAAAAGAATGATAGCAGGTGGGCTTGACGCAAAAACCACCAGTGTACTAAAGAAAAGATCAGCTCGAAAGAGTGATAGGGAAGAGCATGTACGTAGGAAATTACAGAAAACTGCATCACTGAAATCGGCCCTGCGAGTCGAGGATGATCATTCAGAAGAATATACAAATACTAATTCTGTAGGAAAACCAGACGAGCCGGGTTCTAGTCATTTGTTGGCCTCGGAGAAAGATTACGATTTCACTCCACGTCGTTTTTCGAAACCTAGGCGTCAGTTGACACTGTCTGCAGTTTCTAGAAAGTGCAATAGGCGAGGCATCAGCGACCGAGCGGCAGCTGATCGATCTTGCGTCGGTGTTGCTTCATGGTGTAAGTGAACCGGTTCATTCGAAAGGATATAATGTATCTTTTATTGATCGGCATAAAGTACGACGAGAAAGGAAAAACACCCGTCAAACAATTCAAGATGAGATAAACTTGACTGATCGTAAGATTGTAGCTTTAGTTTTGGACGGAAGAAGGGGTGAAACTCTTACGAATACACAGACAGATGATGGCAAGTGGCACAAGTGAAAATAATAGGAGGAGCATATTACACTTGTTGAAGAACCGGGTTCAGTATATTTGGGACATTTTGCACCGAAGAGTAAGAGTGCAAGGGACATTTCCGACAGTATCTTCAGCTTAATAAACCAGAAGTCATTTGACTTGTCGGAGTTAGTCTTTATTGGAAGTGACGGGGAAGTGACTAATACCGGCACAAATGCAGGTTTAATTAGGCGCCTTGAAGAGAAGCTCAATTCTCCCGTACACTGGATTATATGTCAACTTCATTTTAATGAACTGCCTTTACGCCACCTTACTGAAGCACTTGATGGGAAAATGTCAGGTCCAAGAGGATTTAGTGTATTGATTGGAAAGCTCCTGAAGACGTGCGCAAAACTTCCTATCGTTAATTTCCAGAAAATTGAATTTTCGCTTCAGTCCGACATTAACTATGGAGATCTTAGCTCGTATCAACTTTATTTGTGGGAAATTTTAAGGCAGTCTCTGCAGGTGATTGCCCACAAGATCTGGCCAATCGGGATAATTGAGCACTTGCACCTTCCCGTTGGCTGAAACTCGCAAATCGCATTCTGCGTTTGTATGTTGGAACTAGTGATCCAACACCACAACTTGTGTCATTAGCCACCTTCATAATGAAAGGATATGCACCATCGTTGCTCACGATCAAATGTAACGGTACCTGTAAAGATGATCCAAGAAATTTGCAGCTTTTTATATCTAGGTTTCAGTATCTTTCAGATAATTTAAAGGACATTGCAAAAAGAGTCGTCCAAGACAACGCGTTATTTGCCTATGCAGAAAACTTGCTCGCTGCAACGTTGTTTGACGTCAGGACCTAAGTGACGCAGTATGGTTTTTCTATTCGTATTAGTTTCGGATATAATTGAGACTATATTGTTTTGAAGTCCTTTCGCACTGTGAAAAACGTTGAAAATTTGCCAAAAAGACACCATCGACAATAGCTCCAAAACTAAAACAGCTATTCCGGATTGAACTTCATAGTCTTGTTTGCGTTTATAAACTTATGTCCGTGAGCTTGCTGTTCGATGTATCATGAAGGCCAGGAAATCTTCCGAACAAACAACTACCATTAGGAAGTTTCGGATTCCTAATCTGAATTTCCAGAGAAATGATTACATCGACCTAATCGACTGGCAAGAGTGTAATGTGACTGAGCCTCCCATCACACGGAAATGGAAAGACGATGAGCTTCTGGAATTACTACAGTCAGACAAATATCCAAGTTCTTGCCACGAATTTACAGAAATACCTTGCCACTCTCAGGCAGTAGAGAGGATGGTTAAGATTGTAACAGATTCTTCTGCTCATGTGCGCGGCCTTCTTGCAAGAGATGGATTCATCAGAGCAAAAATTTTGTATAGGAAGCTGATGATAAGTTTTGAAAAAAAGTCTGATATCCAAGTGAAATAAACTCACTCCTCAAGTTATGCTACTAGGTAAGGCTGGCGTCTATTATATTTATATAACTTATGCCATTTTTGGGGAAATATGACAAATCTTGAGCTCTTTGGGGAAGCCTAAGAAATTAACTCACGTCTGCTGAATGTTTACCCGTGTATATACACTCAAAGGGGATATTAAATAACATGGTGACACAGTATTTTTTTATATTCACAAAATGGAGAAAGCGGGTGTTTTTAAACCATTTTTCCCTAGAACTTTCAAACTTCGAGGTTCTTGGGGCAGCCTAAGATATCAAATAATGTCATCCATATTTCGGGGGTCATTTCAGTAACAAAATCGCAACTATTGCACATGGTGACGTATCAAATTAAAAAAAAAGTGTTTTTCTCTCCACCCTACTGGGGATACACCAAAGATAGTAAGCAGCAACTAAAGAAATAATTAGAAAGCGAATGAATAATTAATACAGGCATTTAACGTGGACTGGGAACATCAAACAAAAATCTTCGCTCTTTCCACGTTTATAAGTGTGTCACGGAAAAATTCTCATTGGGTGTCACCGGGAGTCGAACCCAGGATCTTCCAGTTACGCGCCGAATATGCTTCCGCTACACCACAGCAGCCTCGAATTCCTAAAGACTCACAAACGTTAACTGCCAAGCCAAGTTGGCAGGTTGCTTCTTGGAGCCCCGCACAATGCTGGGGATTCACCAAAGATGGTAAGCAGCAACTGAAGAAATAATTAGAAGGCGAATGAATAATTAATATAGACATTTAACGTGGACTAGGAACATCAAACAAAGATCGTGAGACCATTAAGAGTGGTAACAAAAAAATCGTCGAGCAAAACATGTTCGGTATGACCACGTGGCACACTAAATATTATGATTCAACACAAAGAGAAATGGCGGACAAAAGATGGTCGGGAAGATCACGTGAAATAAAAATGGCTGCCAATGACGTCACGATTGACGAGGATTAGACCACATGCGTCCTTGAGGCAGCACGTGTAAGTGTTCCTTTAAACAGAAACCCACTATTAACACGTAACAGTAATGTAACGAAGTTACAAATATCTTTCAAACACGTAACAGAAACATGTAGTTTGTACTTGAAGTTACAAATACCTTTCACTGTAACATAACAGGTATAACAGTAAAATGAAGTTGGTATCTTGAAGTTACAAAAACTTTAACTGTAACGTATCAGTTATGTTTCAAAGTTATGTAACGTTTGCGGAAATTTTGATGTAATCGTAAGGTTTCTGAAACATTACTGTTACATTGCGCAACGTATCTGAAAAGTCTCAAGGTTTCATTGTTACGTATCTGTAACATATACGAAATATTATGCGCTCTGTGAGTAACGTCAACTAGTTAGGGTATACCTTTCCGCACAGAAGCTCAGGACAGACTGCCTCTTTCTTTCGGTCCTCCCTTACAAATTTCTCTTCTCTGTTGCTATGCACCCTGGCATTTGTCACACGACACCTCGAATTGGCAACAAGCACTTTGCCGCCCCGGTGGCGCAGTGGTCTAAGGCGCTGGCCTCTGATCATTCGTCCGTAAGGGGTCCGGGTTCGAATCCCGGTCAGGCATGGATGTTGTGTTTGTCTTACGGCACTGGCTCTCTCCCTTCCCTGGAACCAGTGACCCTAAGTTAGGGACGGGCGACTGTTTATAGCCCATTGAGTTGCTCACGGTGGTCGTTAAACCTCCAATCAAAAAAAAAAAAAAAAAAAAAAAAAACAAGCACTTTACCCTAGCGCAAAAATTTCGGTGATACATCATTTCGGCCCTGAATTATTTCGTTCACTGATTTTCACAGGTGGCTTGACTAATTGATCTTTTATTAATCGTCCTTTGTCCTGTCTAGACTCGGCACCGAGAACGATGTAAAACACGGGCCCCTTTCCCAACTTGACACTTTCAACGATTTCTCCCTGCCCAACTTGACACTTTCAACGATTTCTTTTTTAGTTCGAGGCGTTAAATCCCCATTTTGGCGCTAGGTTCTCCACAGCTATCAATTACGTTTGAAAAATTCAATGCGCGGAATTCTTCCATTTGCTTGCGTGGGGTTCAAAACCGTGTCTTAAAGAGCCTCTGACCCCGAAAGGAGATTAATTTCTCTAAGACACTTATTTCTCTTATTGTTAAAACCCTTTTATATTTCCTAATTCCAATACTTAGAATTCCAAATAAGTTCATACAAGCGTGCCTAATCACTCGTTAATTACTTGCATGTTAAATTTATTTAGAACTAATTACGTTACCACCGTAACCCCGCCTCGCGACTAACTAATTGCCCAGGGGGTAATTTCGTATCTCGTCGTATATGGAATTTATGAGAGTGTTAATTAGTTTATTTATCATGTTTCTCCATATCACTTGATAATTCCCTTTAAGGGATTTCCAATAGCACCTTACTTGTTAACATGAGGCAAAGATTGCAGTGTTGATGATTATGACGGTGCGTGCAGGCTAAAAATTAAATGATAAAGTAAAAAAGTAAAAACGCTGTATTATGCACGATTAAAACGAAGTCTGAAGAAGACAGATGTACTTCCTAAAATTACATTTAATGAACTATATACCAGGTTAAAAGACACTCATAGGATATTTCAGACTCCCCTGGAGTCCTTCATCAGATGGAAATGACCGCATAAAAAGTTGTCATGGCATATAAGTAAGGTAGTTGTCGCCACTTAATTCAAATCACAGAAGCAAATAAAAATCAAGCAATTTACATACCGGAGGCCTGCACCAAACACAGGTAGGAGGTGACACACAATGTGGCAGACATCACGGTGGAATGTAATTATCTTTACCTTTTACAGGAACAATGGCTTTTCACGCCTGGGAAACTTGGATAGGTCAATCCTCGTTGCAACACATATTAAAGAATCTATGGATGTACAGACTCTCTGTATAGCTGATTTGAGTCTTACTGGATGGAGTTGTCAAAATCCTGGCTTCTTCCCAGCGTGGGTAGTAAGTTCCTGAAGTGATGAGGCGAGATAAACCAGTAGATGAAGCATGCATTTTAATGTTATATTCATGTTTCGAAAAACGCAATTCCACATTCCTAATCGTGGAACCAACATACATATGTGTGGGGCTCTGGGTCCACCGGCTTTAGAGGAATTTTATACACACCAAATCGTTCCAGGTGGTTCACGGGATCTCTGTCTTTGCGAACCAAGTTAAAGATAGTGTTGGTTCTAAGGCTGAAATCCGGGTTACTCTTATGACAAATGCTTTTTAGATGTTTGTTACTCCGGAGACAAAGTCCATAGAACCCACAAATCAGTGTTTTGGTTGGTCACCCCTTAAAGTGGTAGATGCAAATCTTCTATTTTTTGCGATGATCCTGTTACCATTTAAATGCTCAAGCTAATAACAGACGTTTTCCCTATATAATGTTGGAAAATGACAAATTCCAGTGCTAATTGGGATGATTAGAATTAAATTTTTTAGTACGTACGTACCATTTAAATGTTGAAGTTGATCATCCCCAAATTACTTTATAAAAATTATTATTTACGGTAATATAATTCATCATACATTCTGGATTCATCTGCAATATAACAATTCGAAATACTTTACAGTAAAATATTTATAACTTTTTTTTTAATTCCTAAGACCTTAAAATGTTAATTTTATTTTCCTATATCTATTCATACTGAACGGGAGTGAAATCCCTCTTTATTGATCAAGTTTAGACAAAGCAGTATTCAGGTAACATCTTGTTTCATCGATAAGGCTGCTTTTCATGGGAGCTTATATTAAATTATGCGAAAGCTAATGCAAGACGTTTTCCCTATGTAATGTTGGAAAATGACAAATTGCATGCGTTTTCATTCAAGTGGTTTTGCATTTGAAAATCGCATTTCCACAAGTGAGATATGTTTGCAAAGAAATGCCGAATGGCTCTGCATGAAAAGATTATTTTTCTATTTTGGTGATTGGTGTAAAACGTGAGTACTGCATAAGAGCGAGAGGAGTCTTTTGTTTGCTTCGGCCACGTCTTACATACGGGGAGTTCGCAGCAACACTTGTTTTGATAAGGTGGAAAACCAAGACGTGTTTTAAGTGAGTAAAGTGAAACAAAGCGCTGTTCGTAGGGTGGAGACATATTTTGTTTTGTTTTAGTTTACTCATACCAAATAAAACATGAAGAGTGAACTGTAAATCATGTAGAGTGAATTCAACACAAGTGGCAGATAAGAAATGTAATATGACTGAGGAACATAAAATACTTTATGTGAGACGTCCAGTGAATGTCCCTAAAGCTTGAGTCATATGCCTAGATCCCTATGAATGGAGACGTCTGATACATCAACAGTAGAAAGAGTCTGTCATGAACGAGATATCCAGTGTCATTAAACATGTTAGTGATATGCATACAAAGCGTGTTTTAAATGCCTCAACTCGTTTGGAAACATCATCTTCACGTGGAGAATATTTTGAAAGAAAAATTTAGTTTCACTGAAATAAAAGAAGAGCTGTAAGTAACGATCAGTTCAACTAAATAAAGCTACAGACTGAACACAATATTTTTTCGGGAAAAACAGCATGAATCCTGATTATATCATAAGTGATATATTAGATATAATAAATAGTTGCATCTACATTTTTAAATGGCAGCCCAAATTTTAAAGTTATTTTTCAATTGCTTTATTCTGACTTAGGTAAAAACTAAATTGCCATTTCACCGTTTCTTTTATTTTACCCGATTACTAAGAGATATACGAGTCTGGTTCTCTTATGTACCAGAGAAAGCAGGCCCGCATATCCTAATGAGTTGAATAATTTTTTTACAAAGTCGCTCTGACCTCAATTAATAAATAAAGTGAAATTTATGTCTCATCATTTTCATCCGGTCCCATAGCAATGTTTTCATAAGAACGTCAGCACTTCACAAACTAATTTTTTCTGAAGTGATTGGTTGCAGTTGCAACTGTTGTATATAGTGGCAAAACAAAAGAATCGGAATTAAGGTGTACAATATAACAAATTATGTTTCTGATATTTCCCATTCCCCTGTATACGCGGGTGGCTATTCAAAATGAAACCAAATCTTTGAGAAAACATTTTGGAACAACATACGTACAGTTGCATTAGTAATGTTCCAAGTGATTTCTCAAAAAATAATGCCTTTTCAAGAAATCCTCTTCCGGCTTAATCAAAACAAATTTGCTGGAAATTAGAATCTCCAGTTTTCCACATTTTTTAAGGTTCAGTATATTCGTTAATTTCGATAAAATACAGGAAGGACAATGATATCTATACCGTGAATAGGAACACATTGGAAACTGGAGAGCTAAGGATACTGCGAAAATTAATTGCTATGTATCTTTTGTACATGCGTGCAATTAATCTTCCACAGGTGTTCTGAATTCCTAGCATGGCGAGCCGATTACACTGCTGCAAAACGTTTCCTCATTAGCTTCTTTCTACCTGTTTGTTCATGACCAAAGATAACAGGTTACAGCTGAAATCTGGAGTCAAGTTTTATAACACAAGGTACCCACAGGGCGATGAGCAACTTTTCGTTCACAAATTTCAGAATTTATCTTTCGGCACTGCTGCACTTCGAAAAACACACGCCTCTTAAAGACATAATAAAGTTTTATATATTTGAGCATGTAAATGATCCGTTAATTCAATTCATTGACGTTATTTTTGTTGGAGTTTGATTTCAAACTCCATCTCTCAACAAGTAAAACAACCTTTTCAGCGAACATTTGTGTGCCAAAGAGAGAGTAACAAGAAAGATGACTCCGAAATTTCGGATGTAATAAGCACGTCTCTTGTATCCGTTCAGACACGAATTAAATATATCAAAGCTATTCAAAATCAATGGAACTGGTTTTGAAAATAATCAACTGATTCGAACAACCGATAAAACATCCAGATATAGTAACGTCTACTTAGTTCCACCAGCGGTCAAAACGTACGTTACGAAAATTATCAAGTGGCGAGCAAAAAGCTTCTCATAATAAAAAGAAGGTACCAGAGACAAAGAGATTTTCAAATCGAATCGTTAAAAGAAGAAATATAAAACATTAAAGATGACACAGAATTTTCGGGTGAAATGAGCACGTCTTTTGTATCCGTTCTGATTCAAATTAAATTTATCAAAGCTGTTCAAAGTCAATGAAACCGGTATGGAAAACAATCGTATCTGACTGAAGAAAGAAGATTTTCAATCGAGTGTTTAATCCTTCAGATATTCCTGTAAACGGAATCGTGTGCTTACGCCCTGTGGTTGCAGACTTGTGCGTTAAGAAAAATATGAATTTATATTAGAAACATTTCGCATCGGAAAAACTCTCCAACACCGAAATAATTTTTTTATTTGGACTCTTAGAAACAGAGATATCAACAATAATAAGATATGACTTTACGTCCCCTGGTGGGAAAACCATGCGTTATTGTAGGAAGAAAGTATTCTCAAAAGGTTTTTGCATATGAGCGGTATCGGTCCAAGAAAAAAAAATTAGTCGAGTTTTCAGGAGCCCATATTTTGCTACAAATACATCAGAAGCAGAAATTATCGCTTGTGCCAACTGGTGGCCAAACCATTCTTTACCAAACATTAGAAATTATGTGAAAAAAATTTTCATCAGGTCTTCAATGCGATAAAGGAAGAATTTTTCAAATAGGCGTTTTAGAAGCAGAAAAAACGGTCAACAAAAGACTTTTTTGCAATCGAGATTTTAGAACCTCATATTTTGCTGCAAATATTATATGAAAAACATATCACACTGGAAACACTATCCAACAAAGAAGGAAATTTTCAAATCGGACTCTTAGAAGTAGAGATATTGACAAAAATAAGATATATGTCTACGCTCCCTGGCGGAGAAACTGTGAAATATTTTAAGAAGAAAATATTCCGAAAAGGTTTATCGATGTGAGTGGCACCAGTCCAGGAAATAATTTTTTCAATCGATATTTTAGAAGCTCAGATTTTGCTGCAAATATATCAGAAGCGGAATTCCAGATTTACGCCCCCTGGTTAGCAAACCATTTTTTTTACAAAAATTAGAAATTTTGTGCAAACGATTTCCCATCAGTAGGTGTATCTGGTTCAAAAAGAAATTTTCAAATTGAAGATTTAGGAGCAAAAATATAGGGGGAAACGCAATTTACCTCTACGCTTCCTAGAGGAAAGTCTGTGAAATACTTGAAAATTTTGAAATTATTTGAAAAACATTTCACGCTGAAAACACTATCCAACGAAGAAGAAAGTTTTCAAATCCGACTCCTAGAAGTAGAGATATTGACAAAAATAAGATATATGTCTACGCTCCCTGGCGGAGAAACTTCGAAATATTTTAAGAAGAAACTATTCCGAAAAGGTTTATCGATGTGAGTGGCATCAGTCCAGGAAAGAAATTTTTCAGTCGATGTTTTAGAAGCTCAGATTTTATAGCAAATACATCAGAAGCAAGATTTAACACTTACACCCCCTGGTGGCCAATGTATTCTTTACAAAAAATTTGAAATTATATGCCAAAGATTTTCCATCAAGAGGCGTAGCCGCTGAAGAAAGAAAAATTTTAAATCGGTCTTTTGGAAGAAGTGTTATCGGGGAAAATATAATTTGCTTTTGCGCCCCTTAGCGGAAAATCTATGCGTAGTTTGAAAAGGTAACTATATCTGAAATACATTTTGACATAAATGGAATCGAAAGATAAAAGATTATTTTTCAATCGGATGTTTAGAAGCAACAATGTGGAATAAAACGTATTTTTGAATTCGACATCAGCTGCATTTACGCCCTCTAGCCGCAAAATTGTACAGAGTAAAAAAAACTAAATAAAGGATCATCATTCGCATATTTCAAGCTTCCCAATCCAACAAACATTTTCGAGTCGGACTAAAATTTGCAGATATATCGTGGGTACAAACGGACGGACGGACGGACAAACCGGTGACATAAGCACGATCTTTTTTTTACAAAAGACATGCTAAAAAGGAAACATGATATCACTTTTTGTCTGCTAGCGGAAAAGTTAGAAGTCTTTGCGTTACTAAAAGAGGACAATGCTCCACATCTCTGTTGTAGCGAATGGCATAAAGTGAAAGATAAACTTTTCAATAGCCTATTTAGAAACGGCGATACAGCTGCTAACTGCCAAAACACCACCTACCGACAGAACTGTGAACTGCAAAATTCCTCATATACTAACCTTAAGTTTTCTACAAGGTAAATGCCATCAGGTGTTGGCATTTTTTTTAAATCGCACTTGTAAAAGCAGTTATATTGAGTAAATCAGAATAAGCGTATGCTTCTTTAGTGGCGAAATTTTGCACTCTTTCGGAAATAAATACACAAACAGTTTGCGTAGTTAATAGTATCTGACCAAAGAAAACTTTTTCAATGGGGTTTTTAGTCCCGCAGATATTGTTATGAACGGAAACCTGACCTTACGCCCTCTGGTGGCAGACTGGTGCACTGCGAAAAATTTGAAATTATATGAATAACATTTCCCACGGAAACACTCTCCAACAAAGATGTAATTTTTCAAATCGGGCTCTTAGAAGCAGAGACATCGACAAAAATATGATATGCCTTTACGCCCCCTGGCGAAAAAAACATGCATTATGTTAAGTAGAAAGTATTCTCAAAAGGTTTATCGATATGAGCGGTATCGGTCAACGAAAGAATGTTTTCAATCGAGTTTTCAGGAACACAAATTTTGCTGCAAATACATCAGATGCAGAAATTAACTCTTACACTTCCTTAAGGCTAAACCATTCGTTATCAAATATTAGAAATTACAGACAAAGCATATCCTAATGGCAGCTGGATCGGTGAACAAATAAGTTTTCTAATCGGAATTTTAGAACCAGAGATATCGGGAAAAAAGCGGTTTAACTTAACGCCCCTAGCGGAAAATCTTTGTACACTGCTGAACAATTTCTAAGGACGGATCATAAACGGCTATATAGCGCATAAAAAAGTAAGTGTGGTTGGATGCCAAGTGAAATAAAATAATGTCAGAATGCCAGGACATTACGAGAAAGACAATTTATTGTGCTCTGAAATCCAGAAGGCTTTGGAACGTGTTCAAGGGACAAACAGGCCATTTTGTGCAGAATACGTAAACGTGAAAAAAATGTAATTACCGTCCGCAGGCGTTCCGGTGTAAGATGTCAATACGGGATATGGCCACCATGGATAGCGATACAAGATTCCACACGCCGTGTCATGCTTTGCACAACATTATCAAGCAGCTGTTGGGATAATTTATCCCATTCCTCTGTCAGTGCACGAATGAGGGTGTCCTTGTTTATTGGAGGGCATTGGCGACCAGCAAGACTCCTCCCCAAAGCGTCCCACACATTTTCAATGGGATTCAGATCTGGAGAACGTGCTGGCCATACGAGGCGTTGAATATCCTCGCTCTCAAGACACTCCTGGACAGCGACTGTTCGATGACATGTTGCGTTGTCGTCCATGAAAATGAATCAATCACCGCCAGCACCACGGAACTTGCGAACATGAGGTAGCAGAACATCATTAATGTATCGTTGGCCAGTCATAGTCCCAGTTGGAAGCACACAGAGGGACGTACAGCCATTGATCATGATGCCAGCCCATACCATGACACTACATGTCGGATATCGGTCCCTTTCCTGTATGTTTGCTGGACAATATGAAGTACCACTATCACGCCAGATCAGTTGTCGTCGACAATCAGACGATAGACTGTATCTACTCTCATCTGAGAAAAGGACAGCAGACCAGTCGTTATCAGTCCAATTGCGATGTTGATGGCACCATTGCAAACGGGCGGTACGGAGACGTCTGGACAACAGGATGCAAACAACAGGACGGCGGGCGTATAGTCCTCCTTCATGCAAACGTTTGGCGACAGTTTTTCGGGAGATCCGCTTGCCAGTAGCAGCCATAAACTGATTTGCTACCTCACTACCTGTCTTTTTGTTGATAGCACTATGTAGCGATCTTCTGCAGGTGTCGTACTGCGAACACGACTTTCCCCGTGACGTTTGCTACACTCTCCATTTGTTTGAAATGAGTTCCAAAGCCTTGGAACAACACTGTGGCTGACGTCGAACTCCCTGGCAACATCTGTTATTTTTCGCCCTTCTTCAATCTTGACATTAATACGGCCACGCGTAAAATCTTCTAGGTGATGTCGGGAAGACATACTGAAAATTGCAAGTTCGTCAATTGATTCTTTCCCTTTCAACTTTGCGTTTGAAAAACAACGGTCAATACGCGTCAAATCCTTTACATCTCTTATCAGCGCTATGACGTCACGAACAAGTTCGGCAATCCAAAATTTGCATACGTACAACACGTCTTACTGTATCCCGCACGTATGCTAATTTCCACATTTTCCTGCCTTCCATTTTATGGTTGCTATCGGTGCTATTGTCATCCGTCCTTAGCAATTATCCGGCAGTGTATAACTTCAAACAATTAAAATTATATGACAGCATTTTACACTGGAATCGCAAGCTAAGACAGAAGGAAATTTCAAATCTGCTTCTTAGAAGCAGAGATATTGACAGGAATAGGATATATGTCTACGCCACCTAGCGGAGAAACCATACATGTTTTTAAGAAGAAAATATTTTGAAATATTTATTGACATGAAAGGTATCAGTCCACCTAGGAAGAAAAAATTTAAATCTTACGCTACCTAGTGGCCGGACAATATTTTATAAAAAATTAGAAATTGCAATCAAAACATTTTCCAACGGCAGCTGCATCCCGTGCAAGAAGATTTTTAAAAATCGGAGGTTTAGAAGCAGAGATACCGGGGAAAGCGCAATTTACATTTACTTTCCCTAGCGTGATGTCTATGAATTACTTAATTTTTTAAAATTAAATGAAAAGCATGTCGCACCGAAAAACTCTATCCAATAAAGAATAACCTTTTCAAATTGGACCTTTAGAAGCAGGGATATTGACAAAAATAAGACAGCCGCCCCGGTGGCAGTGTGCTCAAAGCGATAGCTTCTGATTATTCGTCCGAAAGGAGTACGGATTCGAATCCCGGTAAGGCATGCATATGATATAAAGTTTTTCTGTACAATAAAAAAATATCTCGGTCACTATAACCATGTGTTCTAGGGTAATTATATTTGTTTCAAAATACTGTGGAACACTATGGTTTGATATAAAGTATTTTTTCTCAATTATCAATCTGTCGGTCATTAATCTCATGTGCTAGTGTGAATATTCTCTTATTGAATAAAGTGGTACAATGTGGCACGTGATGTATAAAAAGATAACTAGTGGAAGAACAAAAGAAAAATGTATGTAAAAACAGTAAAATTTGCGTTGTCAAAGTATATGTGGATTAACTTACCAGGCTCAGATCCATGAACTCTGCCAAGTGCAGAGCTGATTTACGGGCTTGGTCAAAAAGAAAATTCACAAGATTTACATATCATTACCTTGGATTCACTGAACACACATACAATTAATGAAAGCGACTCAAAATTTTTAGTTGAAAAAACTGGCTTGCAGTTATGTTTAATGTTGATCAGGCCTCTCGCCTAATCAGAATTTTGTTGAGAATTTTACAGATTTTTGTTTCTTTTGCTTTATTTTCACTATTCACCCATGAATGCCAAAAATGAGTTTTAGAGTCTAATTCCAATTTTGTTCGGTGGAAATTACTTATACAATTTTCTGATTTGCCTGGTATTAAAAATTTTAACATTTCAATTTGTAGTTCATATATTATAGAAATTTCAGTGTGGTTCAATTATCATTTGTTTAGTACAAAAAACACCTGTACTACACTTGATATTTCCCTTTTAGGTACTTTCACAAGACATCATGTACAATACAAAAGAATAACACACTTTGGCCAAAAATAAAATTAATACCATGTTGTTTTCAGAGTGTAAAGCATTACCCCTCAACAAAAGAAAAAATTAACCTTTTGAGTAATTTATATCACTGTGCTGTGTTGGATTCAGAGGAAAACACCTCATTTTTGCAGGATAACCTTTTTTTTCTTTGTGTAAAAATCACCCGCTACTTGGGTTGAAGTTAGAGCAAGTGCGCGATTTTCTTGTTTTTTATTGTTTTTTTTAATGTAAGAGAATCCAAGAATATCGTAATATTGGTGGCCGAAAAATAATATTTTAGCAAAGCTTACCTTTTGGATGTGCAGGATATTCCTTTGTCGTGAGGGTCGATGAGTCAACTATCGCCATTTGTAAATATCAGTTCTCCGGAATGACTTGGCGTGCATTTTTTGGTGTGGGGGTAGGAGAAAAGACCAAATAGCCGTCGAAGCTTCTTCCAGTCTGGGTTTCAGCGTTGACGTCCGTCGTCGTTGATCATTCCGAGGGTTTGGCCGGATTTATCGGCTGCACGTCCAATTGAAAAATATTTTTTCTTTCTTCTATGCGTCTGATGGGAGCGATCAGCTGGTCCGGGGTTCAATCGGCAACCTCCTCCGTTACATTGGCGCGGAAGAAAACAAGTCAGCAGTCCCTGCTGAGTTATGTCAGCAGCGTTTGAAGTTTTATTTGTTTGAAGTTTTATTTAAAGTTCAAGAACGAAAATTCTCCTCAGCTCAAACTTATACAAAGCACCTGCGCGCAGGCGCCAAAAGGGACGCTATGGCTTTCAGCTACGCTATTGGTTGAAAGTCAATCTGTCATGCTTTCTGTAACTTGAGGGCCAAAGGGTTCACGAGGGAGTGTGTTGGGGGGTGAAGAACCTGTTGGGCCGTTGACCACGACTTTGCGAAAATTCTTGGAATTCCACCTGCTATTGTCCTGGGAGTTCCAGTGTATTCAAGCTTTTTGCAAGGTGACCGCTTCCAAAGGAATTTCTGGGCTTCCAGGAGGGGAATTTCCTATCTCTGACTTTGGCGACTCCCTCTCTAGTGAAAAAAAAACCAAATGGTGCAAATTCCGGCAATCCCTTAATTTTCACAAGAAATTTTACGTCATGAACACTAAATATTTCTCGGAACACAATACAAAAATGTTCACATCATTTCATTTACAGATTGCTAAATAAGAAATTTCAGAATTCGGGGAAAAAATTGATTTCCTAAAAAAAAATCATTCTACTGACAGTACATGATTCCATACCAAATTTTGTTGTGGTTTGCTAACACACCTGAACTTTTTGTACTAATAAATGCTTCTTACCATACGCATTTTAATCTCAGTCATAATGTAAGCTTAATTTAATTTAATCAGTTATGCACGAGTTCACTTTACGATTCTAATGTACAGAATTTACTACACACACACACACACATATATATATATATATATATATATATATATATATAAATTTACATCATGAACACTAAATATTTCTCGGAACACAAGGTCAGGTGATGCGTAACATCACAGCCTCTCCTTGACAAATGTCAACCCCGCCTACTCGTGGTGCATCCTGTTCCCACTAAAGGGGCTCTGACGACCGCCCATAGCGGTATAACTATACCATCGGGATCAGAGGAAATTCTATCCCACACTCACCAACCCGCTTGGCCAGCGTGGTGAGTTATGGCCAAACCCCTCCAAAATGATTCCACAACTTAAATCTTGGCCCTCAGTCTCCGGCAGCTGGAATGTACCTGGCCAAGGCAGCGGCCAGTGCGACATGAAGGCAGAGGGTGCTAAGAATCCCCGGAGGACCGGACTAGGCTGCCATCTGATGCTGACCTTGGCTACTTACAATGGACGCTCCCTATCTTCTGATTCAAGGCTTCTTGAATTGGAAGAGGAACTACAAAGGATCAAGTGGGACATCGTGGGGCTAAGTGAGGTAAGGAGAAAAGGAGAAGATCTCATCGAACTGAAAAGTGGACATCTCTTCTACTATCGTGGGACAGATACTGGCAGAACTAGTGGTGTTGGATTTATAATAAACAAGAAACTGAAGGATAAAGTTGTAGAAGTTGAAAGTTCCTCTGACAGAGCTGCACGACTTGTTATCCAACTCTCGAAAAGATACCAGGCTCAGATTATTCAAACTTATGCACCCACCACAAGTCATCCTGAAGAAGAAATTGAAGAATTTTATGAGGAAATTTGTCACCTAAATAATAAAGGTAAGCAGCACTTGAAAATAATTATGGGAGATTTCAATGCAAAAATAGGGCAACGGCAACAGAATGAAACTTCAGTAGGTAAATTCGGTCATGGCAACAGAAACCAGCGTGGAAATACTCTCGTTGAGTTTGCAGAGGCAGAAGGGTTTTTCATCTTGAACTCCTTCTTCAAGAAAAAGCCACACAGGAAATGGACATGGAGACATCCAAATGGGACGACAAGTGAAATTGATTTTATTATGTGTAACAAAAAATTCGTCATAGAAGACTGCAGTGTGCTAAACAAGTTCAACACAGGTAGTGACCATAGATTGGTGAGATGTAAGATGCACCTCAACACTAAACTTGAACGTGGCAAGCTCATAAGACAAACAAAATCTATTGACATAACCAACCTTAAAAAACACCATAATACCTTCAAGTTAGAACTGAAGAACAGGTTCTCTGCTTTAGAAGGCCTAACATCGGAAGAAGTGGACATCTCTGAAGTTAACAGAAAAGTAACCAAAGCTCTTATGGAAACAGCAACAAAATTAGCTGGGTCTAAGAACAAGTTGCATGTGAACAAATTATCAGGAAAAACCAAAATGTTGATGCAAAAAAGAAGAGAGATGAGGACAACTAAAGAAGATGTGACTTCCAAAGTGGAATATATAGAGCTATGCAAGACAGTAAGAAAAAGTATCACTGAAGACGTAAGGAAATTCAACTGTGAACTAGTGAGGAAAGCAATTGAAAACAACCAAAGCCTAAAGATAGCAAAGGGACATCTCAGTAAGGGAAGAAAACAGATTATGGCACTGAGAAAGGAAGATGGTTCTGTAACAAGAAATAGAGGCGAAATTTTGACAAGAGTGAAAGATTTCTACTCCAAATTATATGAAAGGGATGATATATGCACTCCAGACATCATGAAAGATACCAGTACCAGAGTTCCTCCAGTCCTTCCAGCAGAAGTTGCACATGCAATCAAGAACATGAAGCGAGGAAAAGCTCCAGGAGAAGATGGAATTACTGTAGACATCATACAAGAAGCAAGTGGAGAAATCGAAACAGTACTCGCCCAAATTTTCACTCGATGCCTTAATGAAGGAAAGATTCCTGAGGATTGGAACACCGCTACAATGATCCTGCTACATAAGAAAGGTGACATCGAGGATCTCGGAAACTACAGACCTATCAGCCTCCTATCAGTAGTTTATAAAATCTTCACTAAAGTTCTTTCACACCGCTTGAAGGTAGCACTAGACATGGCTCAACCGAGAGAACAAGCTGGATTCAGGAGTGGCTACAGCACAATAGATCATATCCACGTGCTGAGAGAACTAATTGAAAGAGCGAGGGAATATGAACTTCCATTGTGCATGGCTTTTATCGATTATGAAAAAGCCTTTGATTCGGTGAAACCATCAGCAGTTACAATGGCTCTGAAAACCTGCGGTATTGAAGATGCATACATTAATATTATTAATAACATCTATGAAAATGCAAGTGCAAAGATTAGGCAGTTTGAAAATACAACACACGTAAAAATTGGAAAGGGAGTGAGACAAGGTGACACCATATCTCCGAAGCTCTTTAATGCCACATTGGAGGGTGTTTTTCAGTCGCTGAGCTGGGAAAACAAGGGGATAAAGATTAATGGAGATTATCTAACCCACCTTCGTTTTGCTGATGACGTAGTCATTTTTGCAACTACCCCATCAGAGCTGCAGAGTATGATCCAGGAACTTGCTGACAAGAGTAAAGAAGTGGGATTAAAAATGAACTTTCAGAAGACAAAAGTGATGTTCAATGCTTTTACAAGTAATGAAGATTTATTGATTGACGGAGAAAAGCTGGAGATAACAGACACGTACGTTTATCTTGGACAGCAGATATCAAGTGAGGGTCACATTGATGAAGAAATTAATCGGCGTACAAAACTTGCCTGGAGAGCTTTTGGAAGAAACAGCATAATTTTCAAGAGCAATATACCATTATGTCTTAAAAGAAAAGTGTTTGATCAATGCATCCTTCCAGTGCTTACGTATGGTGCAGAGACGTGGACCTTAACTAAAAGAGACATACAAAGGCTGCAGACAACTCAAAGAGGCATGGAGAGGTGCATACTTGGTGTAACCAGGAGAGATAAGAAGAGGAACTCGTGGATCCGAAAAATGACAAGAGTGGAAGACATCATGATCAGAGTCAAATCCCTGAAATGGCAATGTGCTGGACATACTGCCAGAAGGACAGATCATCGATGGACAGCCGAAATTTTAGATTGGATTCCAAGGGACAGGAAAAGACCCAGAAGAAGACCACATGGGAGATGTGTGGATGAAATTCGAAAGTATGCATTGGTGACATGGATGAGCCTGGCACAAGACAGACCGTTGTGGAGGAAACTTGGGGATACCTTCGTCCAGCAGTGGATTGATAATGGTTGACAATGATGATGATGATGATATAAATTTAAGTTTTAAAATGAAGTGAATAATTTAGTTCACACATGTTTTAGTTTCACTCATAGATTTAAAGTAATTTTAAGCCATTTACATATGTTCAAATTCTTTCTAGCTCTCGTTCCAAAGACGCATACATATACAGTACACGTACAAAACTAAAACTACACAATTTCCACTAAAAATCTGTGAACGAATGTTTAAGAAAGTGGGAAAAAATGTTTTTCATGTCGCTCAGTTCGCTTCACAGAATGAAATTCAGAAAAAGATTAATAAGAGGAAAATTTTAAATAATCATTCTTGCAGACAAGAATGCGTGGATGTGTGATTTTTTTCGCATAGTCGAACCGAAAACTCGGCCATAGTTCCCGACACCACTAGTAGAAAAATATCAACACATCAGATGCTGCGTTTGTCTTACGGCACTGGCTCTCTTTCTTCCCTGGAACCAGTGACCCTGAATTAAGGACGAGCAACTGCTTGTAGCCCATTGAGTTGCTCACGTGGTCGTTAAACCTCGAATAAAAAAATAAGATATATGTCTACGCCCCTTGGCGAAGAAGCCATGCATTATTTTAAGAAATTAATATTCTGAAAAGGTTTGCCGTCGTGAGCAGTATCGGTCCACGAAATAATTTTTCAATCGAGATTTTAGAAGCCCATATTATGTTGCAAATACCTGAGACACAGAAATAAACTCTACGCACCCTGGCAGCCAAACCGTTATATACCAAAAATTAGAAAATATATGAGAAAGTTTCCCAACCGGAGCTGTATCTGCTGCAGAAAGATTTTTTTAAATCGAAGTTATAGAAGCAGCGACATAAGGGTTAACACAGTAAATTTTAAGCCCCCTAGCGGAGAATCTATGCTTAACTTGAAAAAGTGACTATTTCTAAAATAATCTTCGCCATGAGTAGAATCAAAGGCAAAATAATTTTTTAAACTGGATGTTTAGAAGCAAAAATATGGAATAAAATGTATTTCGAATTCGATGTCATCTGCTTTTACGTCCTCTAACAGCGAAGTTGTGCATCGTGAAAAAAAATCAAAATAAAGGGTCATCATTCGCACATTTCAGGCTTCCTAATGCAAAATTAATTTATCAAATCGGACTATTAGTTTCAGAGATCTCGTGTCTACAGACGGCCGGGCAAACAGATAGCATAATCACGATCTCTTTTTACGAAAGACGTGCTAAAAATGAATATTTGATTTAATGTCACAGTCATATCGCCGTTTGTTTTGATCGCGACGTATGATAACGATCACATTTGATTTGAGTAGATGAATTTATTTATTAGTTTAAACAGATTCGTATACCTTAATATTCAACAAAATAAGAAAAATATATCTTTACACGCCTTACACGAAATGAAACTTGACATCAAATGCGTATACAATAAGCTGAGGAAAACTGGTAGAAAATGTCGTTTTAAATTCCATTTGTGGTTTCAAATATAAGCCTTAATAAACTCTGAAACCTTGAGTTTCAATAACGAGAGTGAAATTTAAATCAGTACCTTTACTTGATCTGCATGCAGCTAACGAATGTTTGCTATGCCTCATTTTAAAGCAAACTTATTTTGTTGTAAACACGTGTGGTTTTGTATAATTCGTATTCCCGAATTACATCAAAAGATCCTTCAACTCAAGCGACTGTAGCAAATCAAGGAGCAGAACTTTAATATTTCTTTAAAGCGATTTTAAGAGCCTACCACAAGTTACACCAGGCAGCATGTCTCCCTCGAGGTGATAATGTATATTCTTCTACGAGAACATGAAAAGGGAGAATTAAACTGAATGATCCTTTAAACTAAACATATGTACTATTTCTCTGAAAGCTCTCTAATTGCCGTTGATTTCTAAAGATGAGTAATTAGTTTTTTCCCGTTTATAATTTTGCAAGGGAAGATAAGATTACTGAATTCAAAGTATTTAAAAAAAACGCACATGCTCAGTTCCAGTGCACAACGATAAAGCATATAATTCTGCCAAGTAATTTAATATATTTTCTTTAATACACTAATTTTGTTATTTCATTTTTAAAATAAACTTATTTGTATAAGAAGGTACATTAGAGTAAGATTTTAGAGTAAACGAGGAAATTATTTATTTTGTTTTCCAGCACGCTCTTTTAAATATGTTACCTCCTGCAGTCTGCGTAATGATTGGAGACAATAATTAAATTATTTTTTTCATTACGGGTTTCGCGACCACCGTAAGCAACTCAGTGGACTAAAACCAGTTGCCTTTCACCAATTTAGTGCAACTGGATCCATAGGAAAAATGTAGAGCCAATTCCGTAAGACAAAAGAAAACATCCATAACTTACCGGGGTTCAAACCCATACCCATCTTGGACTAATGGCCAGAAACTATCGCTTAGACCAATGCCCCAACTGGGCGGCAATTGAAATTACAAGGTACCTGCTAAAATATTGATAACCGGAAATCACTGAGGTTTACGGACCTCCATATATGAACTCATATGTCCTGGAAAATATGTGTCTTCTTTGATATATGAAGACATACCCTGGCGGAAAGTGAAACAATAACACCAAGAAGGAGACGTCTGATACCAACGAAGTTTATGCAGCATAATAACGAAATACAGAGTATAACGTGGTCAAAACATTATGGCAAAATACAGCTGTATTTGCGGGTAAACTGAAAAATAGCATTTCCATGTAACATGGTTAGTACGAGATTGAACCGCCGTGAACTGCGTCAGAATGTGCAATTCTGGCATGTAGTCTGTCGTACAGATGTTGGATGTAAGTTTGGGGTATTGAGTTCCAAGCATCCTCAACCTGGACGCATAAATCGGGGATGGTCGTGGCTGGCCGTGGAGACCGGATAAATCGTTGTCCCATAAAATCCCACACGTGCTCAATGGGGGACAAATCCGGAGAGCGTGCAGGTAATGGAAGTTGTCTCACACCCTAAAGTGCATGTTGCATTGCACGTGCCGTGTGTGGGCGTGCGTTATCATGCTGAAAAACACCACGATGGACCGACCTTACAAATGGCACAACAACGGGCTGAATGATGTTGTTGATGTAGGAGGTGCTGTTTAACGTACCCGGCACAAACACTAGTTGTTCTGCTTGACAACGCCGCTCTTCTTATGCGTCGATCGGTCCGCTCATCAGTCCGTCTATGACTCCCGTTTCCACGTCTTCTCGTTTGGGAATGTTCCTCGGACGACCAACGGCACCATCGTACCACCACCGGTACTTCCCGTCCAATTCGCTCGGCAATACGACGATACGACCACCCGGCCTCGCGGAGTCCAACTAGACGACCTCGCTCAAAGTCCGACTACTGCTGAAATTGTACACGTCTTCCATGTCCAGGCATTGCAGCTTCTTCAGGGTCTTCGTACGTGTCCGTACGTTGACGACTGATTACATTCACTTCGCCGTGCTCCTTAAATACCACCGACGATAATTTGCATATTATGCCGTGCTGTGGCGTAAGCGCTTACCGGTTGGTCCCGTAATTAACATCACACTTACGTAAGCTCGACCCTATTAACATATGTAAATTTCATGATCGTCCGCCAGTTCCTTCTTGGTGTTTTTTTTTCACTTTCCGCCAGTGTATTTTATTCAACAATTTTTAAGATGCCGTTTTTCAGATGTCAGCAAAAATCATACTGCTTTCTTTTTATTCAAAAATTGTGTGACTTCCTAATATCGGAAATTGAATAATTCAGCATTTTTACTCATCACACATTTCTTTATTAAACATAACATTTCACATGGCGCTTTAGCATAAAGATGCTGCAGTTGCTTTACTAGAGAAGAGCTAAAATTTTCTTAGAATATGATGGCCGTTATTGGAGTATCTCAGATTTATGAACAGGATTTCAGATAGAGAGGGTTTGACTCCAAGTCTTAAACAACACATAGGAGTTCAAAGCTAGGAGTTTGGAGCGAGTATGTACCGCACGAGAGCCACACGCAAACGTGGTAGGAAATGGAGGAAGACGCCCTTATTTATAATAGTGTGGGGGCAGCACCCCGGCTGACGGCTTAACATACCCATCCAACTTATAGCGGATATTAAGCGGTTCATACGTCAGTACCTGCCTGGGTTCGATCTGAGCCTTTTCCGAGACAGTCACAAACGTTGACCGCTTGGCCATCCGCTGCATTTCTGGAATATACACCTGACAATTTCGAAATATCAGCCTTTGCTATTTTCGTTTTCTTTTCAGCTGAATAATGTGCGTAAGTAATATATACCACAAAGTACAAATGAATAAATGATTAATCTACCGATGTGAAAATGCCAGGAATCTGCGGCACCTTGATATCTAGAAACTGTTTTAGATTTCCTGCTTTTTCCGTCGATTTTAATCTCCTCGGTTCTCGTGTATCACATGTGATACAATAGTTCTGCAATTAAAAAAAATACCCGATGGCAGAAAATCTTCCAGAACCGGTTTGCATCATATATGAAATTATGTAAAACCCTTTTCTAAATTTTCTCTTATCAGCACAAGTCAAAGTTCGGGAATTTTAGTGGCGTCTTGTCAGAAAAACACGATGAAGAAATTTTAAGTCGTGGTAAGTGTTTTATAACTACTTAATTAAACACATATCTATTTAAGAATATGCATTGCATTTTGCTAAATATGAGTTAGTTATTTGAAGAAAATAAGTTTCATTTCGTCAACATAGTAGATTGTAGTAACTTCTTAAAAAGTTTTATATCACTGGTGATACAGTGGTTACCAAACCTGTTGGTAAACTTCATGAGTTACTTTTAGCGAATATTTGCACTTGCATTTATTAAATATTTGGTGGTTAATAAATGCGTAACGTGCTATATTATCATTACGTGATTTTTTCTGAGGAATCCTCAGATAAATAACGAACCACTTCCTACATCTATGCCACATGATTCAGCACGAAGTAAACATGTTGATACATGCCTGAAATGATTCGATACAGTGCCCACAGAAGCAGTTGCCGAAATTCAAAGTGCAAGGCACAAACATAAGTACAGTGTTCAAACTGCAATATGTTCCAATGCTTCCTGAAATTGTTTTGAGTTGTTCCATGAAAATCAGACATGATATATTATAATACTGCTTAGTAAAACTTGAAAATAAATTAATTAAAACAGTAATTTTTTAAATATTGTATATTACACCTCGGTCCTGTTGTATCACATGTGATATTACACCCCTAGCCTTCCATACCCTCTTCCTTTCATGGAGAATTCAGAAAATTCAATTTCTTCAGTTTTCAATGCAGTAAACATCAATTTTCAAACCTTTTTTCATCGCGAGTTTGAGGGGTCTAATGAAAGATGTCATTGAAAAATAAAATGTATGCCACTCTTTCAATACAAGACGAAAATCTCGTAAAAATTTAAATAAACAGTGTATATTTAAAATGGAAATATCACGGAGGCACTGAGAGCTTGTACAACTTTTATGTTGTAATGGAACCAAACGTCAGACTAAGACCGTCTAGAGCGCAGGAGACAATGTCATTAAAGATACCGGTTCACTCATTTATTGACGTTCGCTGTTATGTAAGCATTCTAATTGGTTCTCAACTTAGTCTTGCTTCAAAATTTTAAAATATATTACTTTTGTTTTAAAACTCTCTTCTACAATGGTTATTGATTTTTCTGACTTTATTTTCATTTTCAATGATTCGATTATGCTATGCTTCCCGTACTTGCAAAAATTAATAGCAAATAATGAAATCAATTACAATGTTGAACAGCAGTTCCGGGATCAGGACATTAATACTCTCTGAGCATTATAATTCCAGTGCAATGTTCTTTCTTTTCGTTTAGATAGAAAGCCTTAAAATTTGTCAAAATGTCTTTGGTGCGTTACGCGGTTAAAAATCCGCAATGAAAATATTCGTTTACCTGTGGTAACTCCTTTCGACACCGCTGCACCACTTTTAAGATGTACAAATTTGCAAACTGGACGTCACTTATATAATAATTCTCTCTCTCTCTTTTATTCTTTGGATGTATGATTTCTTGTGTTTAATTAGAATGGTTGTATATTTCTCTCATTTGTTTTGGGTAGCATTTGATTTGTACTGCTTATTTCTGCGGCTATTTTGCTCGTTGTGGCCACTGATTTGCAATACAAGTATTCTTTGATGTTATTAGCAGAAACTCGTTTCGGCCAACCAGCGTTCCATATGCTTCGTATGTTCTTTGGGATAAATGACCAAACCGGAATTTTACGAAGTTCTTTTTCTCTCTAACAGTATAATATGGAGTTTCAAAGGAAGTTTCAAATAACTTGTAATTGTCCTTAATATTGTCTTCATCATCAAACGTTAATATCAAATTTACAAAGATATTTTACATTCTCAGTAGCATGGAATAATATTCTCTCCAACTCTGGATTAATATTTTTCGGAGGGATATTTGAATATATAGAGTATGTAAGGAGGGATCAGATGAATATCCGAATAACAACTACTAGCATTTGAAACTGCATTTGACAAGGTGGATATGATTCTGGTTTTATAGCTTAAACGTGATGTAATTAATACATACAAATGAAAACCTATTAATTTCAAACAACAACAAAAAAAAAGCTGGACTGCTCCTATCTATAAATTGATATGGGATAAATATGAACTGAAATCGACAGAGAAGATGCAGCGAAGAGTCGCAGCGATAACTGCTGTCGGTAACGAGAGCTTTCTTTGCTGACGACCGTAGACTATTGAGCCTATCATTGGACCGTTTTCAAATTTGGATTTTTACAATACTATACGAAACAGCCACGATCGAACTCATTTTCCTCTTGTAAACATAGCAGTAATACCAAAAGAATCGCGTACCGTAAAATGCATTCCTGCTGATTATGGTAACGTTAGTTGAAAATTAGCTTTATTTTCTCTAGTTACCTCACTGCTTTACCTGATGCCTAGGAAAAAAACATTTAATAACTTTTGGTGATTAGCCCAGTGTCCACTCCGACAATGTAATCCAGATAACCCTTGTTCTATGTTTTAAAACAAGCGGTATTTCGATTCTGTATCTCCATTAGTGCCGAATATAACTCTTTAGATTTATTTTTACTTGTTGCTTCACTGCTTTACCTGCGGTCAGGGTGAAATATATTTAAATAAAAATTTCGTATTAGCCCAAGTTCCACTACGACCAGTACTCTACATGGGTTTTTTCTTAAACTTTAAAGTAAGTGATAATACGTTTCTGTATATTCTTTCGTTCAGGAGTTAGCCCTTGTTATCCAGACGTTTGCTGTTCCTATTGGGATTCTCATTCGTTTTACTGCTGCAAAACACCTTGGAACAAGTTAAGTTTATGTTACAAACATAATCTGGGGCGTGCCCCTTAGTAGTACAAGGTTAGACGGTTGTCAGCAAAGCAAACTTCCATGTCTGACTGCAATCATTTCTCCGAGACCTCATTGCATCTCCCGGTGGATTTAAAAATTGTCTGTATTAGGGCATTACCCAAATTACTTGTCATTATAAAATGATTATGGTCTGAGTTTAGTTCTGCGGCAGAGTAACATTTACAATTACTGACCTGACTGCGGTATCTCTGTATAATTAGGTTAAAGTCTATTTGGTATCTTTCTCCACTGTCTAGCAGTCTCCATGTATATCTTCTTTCAGGGTTAGTCGAATAGAGTGTTTTCAATTCAAATTATGGCTCTCCCAGAATTCTATGAAGCGTTCGCCTCGATCATTTTTTCCCTGTCCGAATTTTTCGGTGATATTATTTTCTTATATCTCTCCCAACATTGCATTCCAGTCACCCAATATGACCAGAGTCTGTTGATATTTAACTTACATTATCATTTCCTCAAGTTGTTCATGTCTTTCGTTTATTTCGTCATCTTTGTATTTTGATGTTGGCATTTATACCTGAATAAAGTACAAGACTCTAGCTTCTGTATTTACTTTAATTAGAAGCATTCTATCGATACCGTGCGTATACTTGTAATAGCTTGTCCTACACTTTTGTTTACGATACATCCCACTCCTGTCCTGCTATCTGAAGATCGAGAATATACGTAGGTCATTTCAAAAGCTTTGCACACTAGGCAAGCGCTGCCCGTAGGATGATGCAACCGCTCCAATCGTTGCGCCATTTGTAAATCAGACTTCAGTATCCAAAGTTGTGTCTGCATTTGCTGGGTAATTTGTTCCTGTTCCGAAAAATGCATAGAAATGGAGGAAAGAAGTGAGTCAAGTCTGATCTCACACAGCGACCAGCGATCCTACAGTAAAATAGAAATGTTGCAAGGAAAAACACTTACCAAAATTCATAAAGCTTTGTGTGAAGTTTATAGGGTCAGTGTAGAGGATAATATCAGAGTGCCACGGTAAGCTTCACGTATCCGCCAAGGTCGGGAAAGCATTGAAAACGACCGAAGACATCAGATGCAACAGACGACACTCCTGTGGTTATCGTCATCAGCATTGTGGAATAAGATCGATGGAACACATGTGAAAAGTTGGCATATCAAGCAAACATGCCTACGGCTTCGTTTTCAGAATCCTAACTGAAAAATTACAGAAGAGAAAATTGGCTGCGAACCGGATTCCACATAATCTAAATGGAAATTAGCAAAGAGTTCGGAAAGGGATTGCAGATGAATTGTTTCAGCGGTACGAGACAGAAGTTCAGCAGATCTTGTGGTTTTGGAGCTTTTGGACAGAATTTTTGCTACACCCAAAAGTCCTGACATGAGCTCACCAGATGATGAAAAGTTCCCAAAACTGAAGAAACCACTCCGCGGGAAACGATTCACTACGATTCAGGATGTTTCGAATAAGGTGACCCTAGAAATCCGACGTCTCAACAATGGAGGTGCCCTGACTGGAATACAAGATTTACCCAAACGTTGGGAAGCTGTCATAAAGAAAATGGAGATGACATCCAATACCTCTAAAGGTTTTTTTGTGAAATAAATTCGTCTTTTTAGGAATAACCCCCATTATACAAAACTTTTGAAATGATCCTTGTATAATTTTGCAGTGTTTGGTCTAGAAATTCCTGTTACCTGGCAATCTTACTTCGCAAATTCCAAGAACATCACTTTTATTTTGGCTCATTTCGTTTTTTAAATTTTCAAATTTTCCATATAGTTTCAGTAATCTCATGTTCGAAATTCTAATTGTATGTGGATTTCGCTGGTTAACGACCTGAGAGAAGCCCTGTGGTACTTCCCTCTCCTACCGGGACATCCCTCCTGTAAACAGAAAAGCATAATTCCCTATGCTTATTTTCCTTTGTTTTGACTTCCATGATAGACCCTTTTGGGAAAACAAAGTGGCTAGCTCACCGTTTCGTTAACGTTTCCTCCTTTGCATCCAACAGTTTACAGCCAAAATCTGGGCTTTTGAAAACTCGTCTAAATTTTTTTTTCTTGGGCCGATAGTGCTTATATGGAAAACCTTTTAAAATTCTTTCTTCCTAGAATAATGCATGGTTTTCGCACCAGGGGACGTAAAGTCACATCTTATTTTTGTCGATATCTTTGTTTCTAAGAGTCCGATTTGAGAAATTATTTCTATGTTGGACAGCGTTTCCGGTGCGAAATGTTTCTCATATAAATTTATGTTTTTTAACGCACAAGTCTGCAATCAAAGGGCGTAAGCTCACGATTCCGTTTACAGCAATATCTGAAGGATTATAAACCCGATTGAAAAACTTCTTTCTTCTGTCAGATACTATTGTTTTTACATACCGGTTCCATTGACTTTGAATAGCTTTGATAAATTTAATTTGCGTCAGAACGGATTTAAAAGACGCGCTTATTACACCCGAAAATTTGGTGTCATCGCTCTTGTTTGTTATTGTTTGGGGGTTAAACAACCACCGTTAACCACACGACAGGCTATAGGTATTCGGCCGTTGTTAACTTATGGCCAATTATTCCAGATTATGGATATTGCCAGAGCCGTGAGAAGAACCCAACATCCATGCTTCACTGAGATTCGAACTCAAATTCATTTCCGACAAGTGAATTGATGACAGCGTTAAGACAACTGCGCCCATTTGTGATCTTGCAACAACAAGTAATTTCGTGCGCTGTACTTGTGAAAACAAAGGAATACGTATTGGTGATTAATTGATTAAAGATAATTTTTTAATATGTTCTCTGCCGTAACCCGACACAAAACGAAAGGTATTGCGTACAGAACAAAAACGTAATTTACTAGTAGGAGCATTGCATTTCATTTCATTAAGATCATTATATTAAATTGAAAAACTCCCATTAATAGCAAAATGTCTTTAAACCATTACTGTATGTTCGTAACGGTGATCGATTTTTATGTATGCATAGTCATTAGAAAGTTTGACAAGTCCGAAATAGAGCATCAGATTTAGCTTATTATTGAGTTATTCTTCTGCGTTTCTTCGGCATAAAGGAATCGAATGCTTGTGTGAAAAACCCGTGTTATTAAAGCGTTAATTAAAATGATTTTAATTGAATATATTCAGCAGCCAATTTATTTGTTTGTTTACATTGGACATAATGGGTAAACACGCAAACATAGGAACTACGAAAACAGTAAACACGCAAACATAGGAACTACGAAAGCGTGATCATTACGGGAAATTCAGTATTTCCCATAATAATCACAGGGTACACCATAATAATAATGTGGCACAACACGTACTTCATCGCAATGCAAGTCTTTAAGTAATATGTTACACACATAATTGGAATATACACTGCTGGCCACCCAAAATGCAACACCAAGGAGGAAGCATCCGATTGGCCTGAAATTCGCAGCATGCGTCGCCCGAGAGAGACTAGCAAACGATTAGCATTGCAGGGCATGTGCAAATCATGTGTGCCCGGCACGCCACCGAGAAGCACTATAAGAAGGGTGCACAGAAGTGGAAGTGTGTTGAGTTGCCGGACCTGTGCGTTTGAATTTCTCTGATGCCTCGTCGAAGAATACGGAAGTCATTCCAGCACGTTTCGGAGTTCGACAAAGGACAAATAGTGGCTTATCGCGACAGCGGTTTACCGTACCGATACATTGGAGCCCGTGTGGGACGACATCCAGCCACAGTGAGGCGGGTATGGACTCGGTGGGTACAGGAGGGACAGACGGACCGACGCACAGTGGTCCGGATAGGAAAAAAGGCGGACAAAAATATTTGTACGTCTTAAACGAAAGAAACTGTAGTGGGATAACTAAATATTCGCTTATTTAAGTGTTTTAATGAATTATAATCACTCACAGTACTGTAAGAAGGGTCCAGATATCCAGTCGGTCATTCGTCTTCTGAAGCAGATGTTTCACATTCGTCGTCTTCTTCCCCCTCCTCCTCTTCATCGGATATTACCAATAGACCTAGCACTTCCGAAGGTAGTTTTATTTGTTTTTTCTTTGGTAGTCCTCCCAAGCTGGAAATTAATGAGTTAGAAGTCAACATTAACCGCGAAAGAGGTCCAAATTGCTGTCTTGTCGTGAAATTTTTCGGGTAAAGCTTTCTCGAAAATTTCTCACATCTTTGTTTCTACACTCAATGGCTTCTTCTGAAAGCTCTCCAATCGGTAAAATCGCTGCCTGCACAATTATGGATCCATGAACAAGAATGTTATGTACCGTGGGTGGCATATAGTACCAGGGATACAATCTCACGAATAACTGTGCTGTTTCCATGCAGTACATATTGAATTTCGTTGCAATAAAATAAATATTCATCATTACTGTAGCTTTGAACCTATTTTTGCTTTTATTGGGAATGACCAGCGCTACCGTAGAAACCCCATTTACAATGTAAAATATAAATTTTTTCGTTGTTAGACGGCTCACTTTCAGGTAGAAATGACAAAATTCGAGTAGCAGTATGGTCCAATAAATTCTGAACTTTCACTTCACATGCACTCTCACTAACACTTATATTGTGCGGATAAGTTTCGTCTTTAGCTTTCAGAATTGCATAATAACTTGGATATAAGTCATGATTGTGATTGTCATTTTTCTAATAGACATATATTGATGTTTTGATAAATGTGTACTTACTTTCATAAATAACGATTCTTCTCCTGAGAGCTTCGTGGCTTGTTTTCTTTTCTTCAACCATGAGTCACGAATTTGTTTACCTCTGGTAGGTGTTGTTGTGGTCACTTCTTTTAATAATGTTGCTGCATTTTCGTCACCTTCAGCCCTCAAATTCATCACTGTGGCATATGAAAGCTCCGCAGCACCCACATTCTCCCTCAGATTTTGAATTTTCCGCCTGTTACTTCTTTCACTTAATTGCTGAAATACTTTCGAAGGACGTCCACACTTTTCCGAAGAAGTGGAAGGAAAGTCTGTAAATGGTAATTCAATTTCTTGCTGTAACCAGTCTGAATATTTACGAAGAAACATGCTTTCGGTTCAGTGACATTTCTTCCAACACTGATAGTATTTAAGAAAAAAGCTCATTCTTATTACGCTGTGTAGAGATTTTGTGCTGACTGTGCAAATTTAATTCAAATTTGTTCTTCACATATTGCACAACATGTTCTTCTTGTAGCACACTGGTCTCATTATTATTTTCTTTAATTTTCTCGTAAAGGTCTCGGCGACTAACATGTAAATTCATTTTTCACACACTATATTGTCACACACTATTCACTGACCTGATACAAACAACAGCCCTCTGGAAACTGAAGAAATCAAGGGTCTGTGGTTTACCACCGACAAGCCACCCCTTGAGTAAACAAACATAAATTTCAGGAAGTGCTCAGCCCCGCGAGTTGTATAGCGGGAGAACACCTTCCCGATGTCAGCAGCTGGCTGCTCATAAATAACAGGGAAGCTTCACAAACAAAAGGTCATAGTTCACAGCATTGCAAGGTGTTGCAGATGAAACCTTCAGTAATAGACTTATAATTATCTACCAATATACATTTGTAAATTTCGTGGTGGACATGTTTGGCCATTTTTTTTTACTCTAAAAAGATTTTTGTTTTTTCGCAAAATACAGGCATTCAAATTTGTATTTTTTATGAGTACTTAGAAACAAATAACACTAAAAATTGTAAATGTGCCTTATATATAAGACCATAACACATTCACAAAAAATACACTTAGTATTTTATTTTGCATTGTTCAGTCAGAAACAATGTAAACAAAATCACCTACAGAATTGCAAAATTAATCAAGAAAGAGTTACAGCACTTTTGAACTTAAGTATTGACCAGAACTATTGGAATATACTTTCAAAAACACTTAGTCCTAAGAGAATTACTACTGATTATTATTATTAACCCTTTAACCGGCCGGTCTGCGGGAACAAATTGTCGCCAAAATCACCCGAAGCTTGAACGCGTATTGTCTCCAAATTCCCTTCCTCTTTCGAAAAAACTGGTCCCATTTCGGCGGGATTTCAGTGTTTCCAACATAGCGATTGCTGTCCCCCTTCTCACCTCAGCGGGTGGAACGCAACCCTGTGACAGGGATTAACGATGCCATCAAGTGTCCTTTATGCTCCGTTCTATGACCCAAGGCGAGAACAGGAAGGCCAGTCTCCTCCAACACAATTCTTGCTGAGTCGGTCGGAAGAAAAAAAAATTAAAGGAAAGAATTAACATGTAAAGACAGTGATGCCCACTACATTGAAAAAAAAAAAAAGAAAACAGTTTTACATCCGCATACATTGGATTTAACCAAAGGGGTTGAATCGTATGTAGACGAGAACACACGTTCCCCTCAACTTCCGTTATCGAGAACACCCCCTGAATTTTTGAATAAAGTTTTTCACATAACATATTACTCTTTCCTAATTTTTTTAATTTCAAAACTTTGTATGTATAAAATTTCAATATTAATTCAAAATAATTGTGTTCTATATTTTTCTAAAACCAAATATATCGATATGAAGTTACATTTGTTTTCATACCACTGTGTGTTATCAGTGGCGCATACCCGGGCAAAACCCATAAGGTCCGTCCCCTTTCCCCACATTTCCAAAAATTCTTGTCCATTGCTCAGATGAAGGAACAAAAATTACCTTATTCCAACGGATCCAAGAAAACTCGTACACTTTCTCATGCCGCTGAGAAAAGTGCAAACGGCGGAAAACTCGTACACCCTTTTGAAGTAAGGGGATATACACAAATTGCGTTTCGGTCCGAGATTTTGACAAAGTGTACGAGTTTTCCTAGCTGAACAAAACGGAATGTACCAGTTTTCCTAGGGATCTCAATGGGTATGTAAGATCAAAATGGCTCAAGGTTTATGTAGAACGTTTCTGACTCCTTTAATCTTGAGTTATGATTTTAATATCTCCCATGTGATAACAAGCAATAAAGGCTAATTAACAGGGGCTCAACGAATCGATATTCAGGTGCTGATCCTTTTAGAAGATTTTAAATTACAACCTTGATATTCCGTATTTCTAAACATTTTATAAAACCTAATAAAAGGCACTCAATGGATCACAAGCCACCTAGGCCGCGGGCCCTTTTAGAAGATTTTAAGTTACAACCTAGAAATTTCGTATTTGTAAACATATTATTGAACCTAATGAAAGACACACAAAGGATTATTTCTCACCTATTTACAAGCCACCTAGTCCGCGGGCCTTTTGAATAGATTTTAAGTTGCAACCTGGATATTCCGCATTTGTAAATTAAACAGTGACAAACGGTATTGATTTGGACATGTCTGCTGTAGTATAAATTCCACAAGAGCCGTAGCTCTTAGATTATGCAAACGATGTACGTGTACAAATATCTCATTCCCTTCGTCACCTTCCCCTTTAATTTTTCTTTAGTGAAGGAATGATGTTATTGTACCTTAATGAAAAAGAAACAGTTCCAACCCTTCTTACGAAACCACAGTATACATTTCAGGGAAACTTTTTTTTCTTTTTTCTTGTAGGGGGGGGGGATTAATCTCTAGCGGGACTCCGAAGTGTAAGGGGTACCCAGGATTCCCTACCACTCATTACCTATGCTCTTTTTCGGGAAACGATCACACCATATCATATCGGTAAACGGTAAAAATACCCCCCTGAAAATACCCATGAAAATTTAAAAGCGGTAAAGGCAATGTTCCGGTAGGGCGATTTACCGGCAACCCTGCCACACCTCTTTCAGCAACTTGGAAAATTTCCACAGAAGAAAATTGCCACGTTTTTCATTAAAGGGTCGGGTACAAATTGCTGTTCCTCCGAAGAACACTTTGAATGTGTGACAATTTTTCCAGTGGGGTAGTTTTCTAAATTTCCGAGTTATGTGTGGCAGTTTTCCAAGGTACCTAAAGAGGGGACGGAACTCTTTTGTTTGTCTGAATTTTTATGCGGGTTCATACGTGTTTAGGGCAACTGGCCACAAGAGTTCAAGTGGGGGGGGGCTATAAAGATTGCCGTTTCTGAACCTATATTGAGAACTTAATTGGGAACTCCAAACGAATTTCGAGAAAACCTTCCATGTAAGCCGAGCGAGAATTGTACTTTAATTTGAAGAAATAAATTGCCGAGGATTCGAGGTACCCTTGGTTTGGGAGGGCTCTACCCCCAACTTCCGTAATATTATATTCTTGGCCGCTGGAGTTTGTCAGTGTATCCAGGATGTTCCTCTTGAAGCGTCCGCAAGGTCCGTGCGCTGGGGGGGGGGAGGTTACCACAAAATGTTAGAATGGACGTAGAGCTGTAAACATCAGTACCATGTTTTATATAATGATTCTGTACACGACCACGAATTTTCAGGAGGGTGGGGTGAATTCAGCCCCCCCTCATGTGTCTAAGAGCTCTTCATGGATAACATCGAGGATACACTGACCGACTCTAGAGGTCCAGAATATAAAATTACGGAAGTTGGGGGTACAGCCCTCCAAACCAAACACCTCGTATCACATTTACAGACTTCACCAACTGACCGGGGCAGCGGGGAAAGGCATACATAGTCTGCCACTAAACACAACATGAAGTATAGAAATTGCGAGCAAATCCCTTACCTTGAACACCTGTTTGCACTCTAAACGGCCCAGAATATAATATTACGGAAGTCGGGGACCCCCCCCCTCCCAAACTAAGTGTACCTCGGATCCTCGGCAATTTATTTCTTCAAATTAAAGTACAATTCTCGCTTGGCTGGCATGGAACGTATTCTCAAAATTCGTTTGGAGTTCCCAATTCAGTTCTCAAAATAGGCCCAGAAACGGCAATCTTTATAGCCCTTCCCCCCCCTTGAACTTTTGTAGCCAGTTGTCTTAAACTCGTAAGAACCTGCATGGAAATTCAGACAAATAAAAGAGCTTCTTCCCCTCGTTAGGCACCTTGGAAATCTGCCACATATAATTCGGATTTTTTTACTGTCACGTATAAATCGGAATATATTTGGAATTTGGAAAACTACCCCATTAGAAAAATTGTCACACATTCAAAGTGCTCTTCGGAGGAACAACTATTTGTGCCCGGCCCCTTAATGAAAAACAGGGCAATTTTCCAAGTTGCTGAAAGATGTGTGGCAGGGTTGCCGGTAAATTGCCACACCGGAACACTGCCACACATCAGTGTTCCTGTGTGGCAGTTTACAGTGAACAGTTTGTTCTGGGGGTATTTCCTTCGGGGTAACTTTTACCGCTTTTAAGTTTTGAGGGGTATTTTCCCCGGGAATATTTTTTCCAGGGGGTATTTTTACCCACATCCTATCATATTATATGGAGAGGTTTTTAGGAAAGGAGTGCCTGACCCCAGTTCTTAAACAACCGTTAGAAATAGGAAGCTAGGAGATTTGGGCTAGAATGCCCGATAGGAAAGTTACACGGAAGCGAGGTAGAAAGGGGGAGGAAGACACCCTTATTTATTACCGGGGGTCTAGTACCCGGAGTCTGATGGCTTAACGTGCACATTGACGCGTCCGTGAAGGGCTCGGGTTTAAATCCCGCCCGGTGAGGCATGAACGTTGCGTTTGTCTTACGGCACTGGGCCACATTCTGATTTCTTATCTATTCAACACTGGCATGAGATCATTCTGATTTCATGCCACTGTTCCCTTCCCTGGAATCAGTGGCCTTAAATTTGGAACGGGAGACAGCTTGTAGCCCATCGAGTTGCTCACGGTGGTCGTTAAACCTTCAATCAAAGAAAGAAAGAAAAGAAAGATCAGAATTGTCGTTCTTTTGTTTTCTTTGTAATTTACACTTTTGGGACAAATGGCATAGTAATAACACAGGAAAAAGAACTGAGGAAGAGTCTCACATCTCTATAATACACTAAATATCTCAATTAAAAGGAACACAAAATTATGAGGGTCGTTATGAGTCACAACTGGGAATGTTTACATGGAGCAGTCAAATGGACGATTATTATACGGTCCCTTTATATATTTGTGTTCAGTTCTCTGGGTGGCCAATCTCCGGTGGCCACTTCTCTTGCACCTATATCATCATTGTCAACCGTTATCATCCACTGTTGGAAGAACGTCTCCCTAACTATCCTCCATAACGATCTGCCTCAAGTCAGTCTTCTCCATGTCCCTCCCGCATGCTTTCGAATTTCATCTATCCATCTCCCATGCGGTATCCTTCTGGGTCTTTTCTAGTCCTGTGGAGTCCAGTCTAAAATTTCAGTTCAGCGTCGGTGGTCCGTTCCTCTGGCAATGTATCCAGCCCATTGCCATTTCAGAGATTTTGCACTGATCAAGCTGTCTTCCACTCATGTCATTTTCTTCATTCTCGATATCCTCTTCTTTTCTTTCCTGGTTATATTAAGCTTCTTTTCAGTTGTCCGTATTTTTTAAGCCTTTATTCGTTAAGGTTCACGTCTCCACTCCATATGTAAGCACTGGAAGGATGCATTAATTAGGCACTTTTCTTTTAAAACATAATAGCATATTGCTCTTTAAAAATTCACTGTTTCTTCCAAAAGCACGCCGATCAAGTTTTATACGCAGATTAATTTATTCATCAAAGGGACCATCGCTTGATATCTACTATCGAAGGTGAATGTAGGTATCCGTTATCTCCAGCTTCTCCCTATCAATCAGTAATTCTTTATTTCTTGTAAAATCATTGTACATCATGAACGGAATACAGGATTATACCATACAATACAAATCTGGAAAATGTGAATTCGTTTTTTAGTGTAAATATGGCATGGATGATAAGTCAGATAGTATCCGAAAACTTGAAAATGTCGTCGTCCTGGAGCGGGAATCAAATCCGCGCCTCCCGGATAGACTAGGGCGCTATTAGGGTGACGCGGGTTCGATTCATCAGGAAACGCGGGTTCGATTCCCGCAGCAGGACGACGAATTTTTCAAGTTTTCGGATATTATCTGACTTACCACCCACTTCGTATTTACACCAAAAAAAAAAAAAAAAAAAGATTCATATCTTCAAAATTTGCTTTGTACATCAGTTTTTTCTTCTGCAAGTTCGTTTTTAATTCCACTTCTTCACTCTTGTCAGCAAGTTATTGGAACATACTCTGCAGTTTTGAAGTGCCAGTTCCAAAAATGACAACGTCTTCAGCAAAACGAAGGTGAATTAAATAATCTCCATTGATCTTTATCTCTTTGTTTTCCCAGTTCAGTGACTGCATGACATTTGCAATGTGGCATTAAAGAGTTTGGGAGATACAAACACCTGATGACTGATATATTGTTTCAAACATCCGATGACTGATATGTTGATATCCATTTACCACTTTTTCTTATTTATTTAAACATATCAAACATTATGATTGTAACAAAAATTCTGCTGAAAAAGCCTAGGGAGCTTTGCACGAGTTTCATGTGTAGCACAATTTTTTTATTGGTAATTGTCATTCGTATACAAAAATGAAATATCAAGCATTTAACGGAAAACGTCGTAAAAAGAGCTTAGAACTTTTTGTTTATGCAGGCATCTAAGGATTGATGTACTACTTCTCCTATCCCAATTTTAGAATGTATATTTGAATACACCTCACCTTAAAACTCCAATGTAAAAGCTAAATTTTGTTGAAAAGTCCAAGGCATAGGAATTTTGTAAGCGTTTTAGGTTCAGTCCGTTCTTGCTTCTTAATAACATTTGACTGCAAGTTCACACTTACGAGATATTAATATTGCTGAGTTTCTTCTAACAAGACTGTTGTGAAATTTTCAGAACTGTTCAATTTCCTTGTAACGCTAGGTAAAGTTCTGCCGCTCAGCAGAGGAAATGATCTGACTAGTTTTGTCGATTGCTTAGTTAAAATCAAGATATTTCTTAGTGAAATTAAAAATGACCTCTTGTTTCTAACAGACGTAAGAAAACAACACACATCTGAGTATTATCTTATTTTCAAGACGTGGGCATTTTTTTCTTATTTTCGAGGAGTGCGATTTTTTCTGTGAGCAATATTTCTGTGTGCATTCGTTATTCACATCGGATTAAACATAACAGACACGAGATTGTGCATTAGGAGGCGTAGGCTGTTTTTAAAATAAATGCAAGTGTTTACATGACTGTATTTATGAAAAATGAATCCTGTCTGATCTCGGGTACTGAGAACTGGTCACCGGAGAACTGGCCACCGAAGAACTGGATACCGGAGAACTGGACACATTGCAATTTCAGTGCCATGAAATTGTTCTGCATAAACAAATTTCGTGTGGCTATATTCCCCACTACTTGAGCAACTTCTGTTCATAATTTTTTTTTTTTTAATATTTCATTTTCAGTAAGAAATTTAGACATTTCCAAGATTTTTCGGAGCTAAGACTAAGCGGAGAACTGGCCACAAAATTTTTCCGTTGCCACGTCTCCCCGAGATTGGTTATCTGACACACATAAAATGTCCGTAATTTCGTATTTTCTTATTCACGATATTTTTCTATAAACTACTACTCAACAAATTCTCTGCGAGTATGAGCAAACCCAGGAAACTTGTCGGGTGGGGGACTTAAAACCTAAAATATGAAATATGAAGAATTTCTGGTTCGATCAGGAGATTTCCAGCCATTACAAGCTACAAAGTAATCGAATTGTCTGAGGGCATCTGCCGCCTCAGGAAACTAGGGGGGCAATACCAAAAGCGTAAAATATCAAGTATTTCTCATTTCTTTTCCGATCGGGAGATCTTCAGCATTTACAAGCTGCAACACGACAATTTTTCTCAGCGCATGTGCACTCTCTGGAAACCTGTCGGCGAGATGGGGTTAATACCGAACGTGTAAAATATGAAAAATTCCTCGTCCGATCAGGAGATTTTTGGCATTTACAAGCTACAACTCGACACATTATTTGAAGGCATGTGCCTACTCCTGTGTATGTGGAGGGGGAAGGGTTTAAACCGAAAGTGTAGAATATGAAGAATTTCTCGTCCGATCGGCAGATATTAACTATTTACAAGCTTCAACTCGACTAATTTTCTGTTCTGAGCGCATGTGCCTACGCAGCAAACCCGTCGGGGGGGGGGGGGGGGGGGGATTTCAAAAGTGTAAAATATGAAGCATTTCTCGTCCGATCGGCAGATTTTTGGCAATTTACAACTCGACACATTATTTGAGGGTATGTGCCTACTCAGCAAACCTGTGTGTGCGGGTTACCAAAAGTGTAAAATATGAAGAATTTCTCGTCCGATCGGAGATTTTCAGCATTTAGCAGCTACAACTCGAGACATTATCTGAATGCATGTGCCTACTCAGTAGACCTGTCGGGGGGGGGGGGGGGGTAGCTTGTAAATGTTGAAAATCTTCGGATCACACGAGAAATTCTTCATGTTTTACAGCTTTTGTATCCCCCCGACAGGTTTCAAGAGTAGGCACATACTCTCAGATAAGATAATACGTCGAGTTGTAACGTTTAAATGCTGAAAATCTCCCGATCGGACGAAAAATTCGTCATATCTTACACTTTTGGTATCAATCACCCCCCCGAAGGGTTTGAAGAGTAGGCACATGTCCTCAGATAATGTGTCGAGTTGTACGTAGCTTGTAAATGCTGAAAATCTCCAGATCGGACGAGAAAGTTTTCATATTTTACAGTTTTGGTATTACCCCCCCACGACAGTATGCTGAGTAGGCACATGCCGTCAGAAAATTTGCCGAGTTGTAGCTTATAAATGCTAAAAATCTTCCGATCGGACGAAAAAATTTTTCATATGTTGCACTTTTGGTATTAACACCCCCCCCCCCCCGGACATGTTTCCAGAGTAGGCACATACGCTCATATAATGTGTCGAGTTGTAGCTTGTAAATGCTGAAAATCTTCGGATGGGTCGAGAAATGCTTTATATTTTACACTTTTGGACCCCCCCCCCCCGACAAGTTTCCTGAGTCAGCACATGCGCTCAGATAATTTGCAGACTTGTAGTTTGAAAACCCTGAAATCTTCTGTTGAAATGTAGATCATAAACATTTTTTATAAAAAAATTACATTAATTATCGCAATTAAGAAAAGACGAAATTACGGAAACTTTATATGATCAGATAACCAACTTCTGGGGGTCGTGGGCATAAAGCGGTCAAAAACGCAATTTTTATACGACCCCTTAAAAATTTTGTGGCCAGTTCTCCTGGTGGTCAGTTCTCCGGTGGCCACTTCTCCGGGTGGCCACTTCTCCTACACCCGTCTGATCTCGCTCCTCAAAATATGTAGGTTCAAAAAATCCAACTATGGGCAACTCGATATTAAGCTTTCTGATAAGCATAGCTTGTAATATTATTGAATTCTAAATAACATACAATGAATGATAGTCTGACTGGACTTCTGCAAGGATAGCGCGATTTTTTTCTAGCAAACCATTTTCCATCTCTGTGAATCCGAAATCATATGTGTTCAAAAGAATTAGATCAACTGTCTTCGTACAAAGCATGCTGATTGACAACCGACCAACTATTTCCTCCTGTTAAATTAAAGAAAATCGCTTTTGTGTCTTGTGTGTTTTATGTACTTTTTATTGCTCACACTTATATCTAACTATCTGTTCTCACTAATAGTTCAAATCGTTGCTGTTTTTCATTTAAAATAGCAAAGCACTTTTGAAAAATCCTAAAATAAAGTAATTTTTGAAATTTAAATTTTGTTTTCATTACCACCTAATCAGAAATTTCACGTAAAAAAATACCATGTCATATTATTTCAATTATTTTTAGGTTGCTGTTGCAAACCGAAAAATCAGTTTCACAGTGGATTTCCTATTTCTTTAAATGAAATTGCGTTAATTAAGTATTTTAAAATTAAAAGATTGTGTTCCCGAAAGTAAAATTTTTTCTTACCAAGTTGATTACAGAGAATTACTGAAATACTCTAAAGTTTTCCTTAAGTTTTAATTGTCGCATAACTATAGTTCAAGCTTCGTGAATTTATCTTTCCAAGACAAATGTAGAAACTGCAATGACATCCAAACGTCTCTCCTTTTAGATTCAGTGCCATTGTCCGAACCCTTTTAACAGGTAATCAATCAGAAAGGATTAGTGTCAACAGTCCCCGTAAACGAGCAGTTTGAATAACAAAGGAAAGGGGGAATGCAATGTTCACTGTTAACCGGAGTTCGAGGTCACTCGGGTGAGCTGGGCAGTGGACAGATTGCGTACCCCGAGTTATTTCGTGCCAGCCGCTATGGGCCACTGAAACGTACCCCGAGTTATTTCGTGCCAGCCGTTATGGGCCACAGAAACGTACCCCGAGTTATTTCGTTCGAGCCGCTTAAAGGGTTAAGCGAATTATGTGTTTAAAATATGAAGTTCGAAAAATTATTTTTGTCCGGGTTTTCAGCGATTCGGACCACTGTGCGACGTGAGCGATTGCCACAGTAGCGGGTGTGCCGCTACTGCACACCCGCTACACACCACCGAAGCGCAGGAATTAATACACACCACCGAAGCGCAGGAATTAATACACACCACCGAAGCGCAGGAATTAAGGTGTGTTGCCCAACAACCTGTGTCAGAACGTACCATTCGACGTCGTGTGCAGGAGCGGGGACTTGTCGCACGGCGCCCATTGCTCCGATTATCATTGACGTTACACCACCGCCGAGTGCGGCGGTAGTGGGCCGTTGAACGCCGAACGTGGACTGCGGAATAGCACGTCATTGTCTTCTCCGGCGAATCCCGTTTCTGCCTGCAACAACACGATGGTCGGATACGCGTGTGGCGGCACCGTGGCGAGAGACTGTATGATGCCTGCATTCTGCATCGCCATACCTGTCCGTCGCCTGGCGTTATTGTTTGGAGCGCAAATGGATATGACACCCGCACCCCTCTGGTACGCACCGCCGGTACACTCAACAGCCACCACTACATCTCCGAAGTTTTGGAGCCTGTAGTCCTTCCTTACCTGTAGGACCTGCCAGCGGCCACCTTTCAACAAGACAATGTGCGCACGTAGCACGCATCGAGCGACAATTCTTCACGGCCCACCAGTTGTCACTGCTGCCGTGGCCCGCCTGTTCTCCCGGTATGTCGCCCGTCGAACACGTATGGTCGGTGATTGGCAACCGAGTGGCCAGGCAAGCACTACCCTCGGCTACGCCTGATGAACTGTGGCAACGTGTGAAAGCATCCTGGACCGACATTCCCCAAGCCCACATCCAAAGCCTTTTTCGTTCGATGCCGCGGCGTGTAGCGTCCGTTATTGCCAGCCATTAGGGCCACACGAACTATTGATGTCTTCGTGTTCCGCAAGTGGCTCGGGCCTGTAAGCTCAATCGTTTCATCTTTGTATCTGTTGCTATGTGTCCAGCAAATCTGGCTTTGCTATCTCGTGTCCTTCTTGGTGTTGCATTTTGGGTGGCCAACAGTGTGGTAATACTATACCAGTGATCCGATTTATTGGCGTATGGAAAAGGCACATAAGCGTTTCCAAGCTTTCGCCCATGTACCAGAAGTTTTTTCAAGGAAGTTAGACAGAAAATGCAAACTGAATAATAGAACGCTTTAACAATTTGAACGCGGGAACTTTACTTGACAATTAATATATACGACGTTATATTCATTTAAAGATACGAGGCCTCACATTGGTTGCGCGCGATATCCTAGTAGAGAGAAGGCGTTACTTGACGAACTGGTTCCAAATTCGTGTCAACTCGCGTGAGACGCTATCATTGCAAGAATCGCCGTTGGTAATGATCTCCAAGGTTTCCCGAATGGCTGTACATTTTGGTGTAGAGTAGGTAGCTAATTTCTTTATATCATCCCACATAGGAGTAGCGGACTTGAATTGGACTTCTTTGGATAGTGCCGTAGCTACTTTACCGTATTTTGTGTCCCTTCGAATTGTCAAGACAATCACATATTCGTCGCAGGATTACGTGCGAATTGAACTGAATTTGTCTCTTCCATTTTCGGAAAAACAATTACACCGGAATCCTTGTACCAATCAAATCAGCACTACAGTATACAAGCTTTACTTGACAGATACCCGAAGACTCCGCTCACTCACCTTGTCCACTATGGTATTTATGCTACGACGCGCATTTACGTATTACTGAAATGAATGTTACAAAAATTCTGAAATCAACAAGATCATAGATATATCAGAAGCCCATGGTTTCCCAAAATCCATCGTGACACTTCTAATTAGGAAATTACGGAAATGTCATTTCACTGCTCTACAGCAAGATACAAACCCACCTAAATATGTGGGATCAATACCTTTGAAACCAGAACTAAAAATTGTTCTGATAATTATTTGTAAAAGATATCAAATAAACGTTTTTTGTTTTTAGGTTTAACGACCACCGTACGCAACTCAATCGGCATAAGCAGTCTCCGTCCCTAATTTAGGGTCACTGGTTCAAGGGAAGGGAGAAAGCCAGTGTCGTAAGAGAGAAACAACATCCATGCCTCACCGAGATTCGAACCCTGACTCCTTCACCGGCGAATGATCGTAAGCCAGCACTTAGACAACTGCGCCACTACGGCAGCTAAATAAACTTTGGAATTAAGACTAATAATATAAATGTACTTACCTTTATAAATAAAAGAACTGTGATCTGGTAACCTGCGAAAAAAAAACGGTGCTTATAGTATCCAATTCAAAACCTGGGATCCAGAGGACAATGAGAAGGTCTACATCGGCTCAACACTTCGAAATGTCAAAACTTGCCTATCAGAACATAAATACGATGTAAGGACAGCATCAGTAGCTACCGTATTATCCAGGACAGTTCGTAAAGGATCCCACTACACGTTGTGGCCCGGAACCTCACACCTTGCAACCACACATTCTAAATTTGAGGGAATTTTCACTGGAATCATATTTATTACTTCACATGCGTCTAACAGCTGCAATGACGACTGCCCTTGCGTTGTTCTTATACCATGGAGGACATTAATTGTACAATCTGACTGAGGAAACACAATATACCACCAATCCGAACAGGATAACTTACTTTTTTTTTTTTTTTTTTTTTTTGATTGGAGGTTTAACGACCACCGTGAGCAACTCAATGGGCTATAAGCACTCGCCCGTCCCTAATTTAGGGTCACTGGTTCCAGGGAATGGAGAGAGCCAGTGCCGTAAGACAAACACAACATCCATGCCTGACCGGGATTCGAACCCGGACCCCTTTCGGACGAATGATCAGAGGCCATCGCTTAGACCACTGCGCCACCGGGGCGGCGATAACACACTTCGAATTACAATAGGATTCTAATACGCGTGTGTACTACGCATATAATATTACGTTCAAGTTCTTGTATATTTATATAATTTGCTGCTTCTCATGTTTAATTTGCAGTGCTTATTTAAAGATGAACCCTAAGTGAGGTTCTAAGGATCTCATGCTTCTATGTAGGATATATTTTTGACAATAAAAAGTTTAATTATGTCACAGATTTTAATCTCAGCTGGAATCGTATTTAGAAGGTGTTTGATAGCAACTATTATCCTGCAGCACGAAGACTTTTTATATACGGACTACGATTCACGACAATTTTGTAAACAGTTTCCTTTTCTTGGAATTTGCAAGTGAGTAATTACTCACGTACGTAACAATAGATAACTTTCCGCATATTTGCTAAAACGAAAATGTGTATTTAAAGTATTATATTAAATTTTGTGTACAAATTAACGAAAGCTAAGGTTCTGCGTATTCAGTGTTATTCAAACCAAGGGTTCAAATATAACTTCTTGAAGTTGTTCATTAAAAACAACAAAGTAATGTTGTCTCACAACAAAAGTAAGTATATGATAAGTATTAAACATTGAGTGGACAGTATGTAAAAGTTATTTAAATGATCCTGGATTCATCAGACATGGCTTATACAGTAGTTTTCTTTAAAACAGAAAAATACAGGGACAAAATTTTCTTTCTACGGCTATTAAACGTAATTAGTTAAGTAATGCATGCAGGAAATAGAGATGTTTTCACTTAGTAGCAAATATCTATATTTCTTTGTATTTGATGAAATTTTAAACGGCATAATTATGTATTTTTACAATAACTCAATTCAGAAAATTTTAATAAATCTGATTCAAATAATGTTTCTCTTTTCCATGTATTAATAATGTCTGAATGCAAACGAACATATAACTAGTAATAAAATATTTGATGTGATTATTTTTACGAATCCAAACAGAGTGAATCGTGTGTTTGTTGTCACCTGTCAAACAGTCTATTTTACCCGGCACGGATGTTATCACTCACAAAAGCACTGTATAAGTAAGAGATCATTATTTGGCGGTCGTAGAGAGCCGTTCTTGAAAAGAATGTGAGAATACACTAGCATTTCCTTGTGGTCAATCTATCAACTACAAAGAATTTAATCAGCTGACGGAAGGGTTTTCTTTTAAGAAGGTTACGCATGATCATGGATCTTTAATTGTTCTGAGTGAGAGCCTGAAGCCCACAGAAAAGATCGTCCCATCATCGTGACGAACAAAGCCGTCGCAAGTTACTGCCGTCCTGTTTAAACAGCCTTATCCCTCGATCCAGATGGCAAAATGAAGGAAGAGAAAGGGCGGAAATGGGTTAGGAGAATTTGTTTCAGATCTGAACTGCAGTAGTGCTGCTATTGTGTGTTCGGCATCTTAGTTTACGATTCTTCCGGGGACAAATGTGATAAGAACGCACAATTTTCAACACCGTGTATGCATGCGTTCCTGAGTCACAAAATCAAAGAGAAAATGAAAGATTGAAATTTTATCAATAGAAAAGCGGATATAAGGATAAAAGGAAGTTCTACTGGATTAGCGTAGAGACAATTGGCCGCCAAGTTCAATTGTGGATGAATACAAATAGGAAGTATTTTGCCAAAGAAAACTGAAATTCTGAACGATTGGGAATAAAACGAAAACACAGGAAGGAAAGAAAGCGGCAGGTAACTTATGAAGATGTAAGCGGCAGGCATGTCCATTGGATTTACAATGCTAGTGCAAAAGGAATTCCTATAAGTGGCTCTATTTATCAAAATAAGAAAAAGCTCGCGAATTTGCCGAATGCGTTGGAATTGCGAATTATTTCAGTGTAAGAAAAGGATGGTGGGAAAGTTTCCGAAAACGCAAAAACATTGTTTTCAGAGCGATGTGTCGTGAAAAGGGAAACGTGGATGTAGAAACTATTGAAGAACGGAAAGAGAGAGTGAAGTGTCTTTTATAAAATGAGCGAATATAACTCTAGCATCATTTTGAATGATGGCATAACGCATTTCTTCGTTCAGAACGTTACCAGATAGAACTTTAACTAAGTAAGAAAAATCATGCTCAGGAAGAAAGTCAGCTGAAGATTTTACCATCTGAATGAAATCGTGACAGAACATGGTCAGGGAAGTGCACTAAACACATGCAGTTACATAGGTGTAATAGTTTTATTGGTGCAATATTACAAAAACCAGAAAACGCTAGCTTTCGCCACCACAGGTGGCTTCTTCAGGCAGAAGGGTTATTCAAATGCAAAAACAAAAACAGAGTTCCAGTTATCAATTAAAAAATAGACATTTGCTATAGATGTTATAGAACGTACGCGTCATATTTAAGATGTGCGATTAAGTGCGCGCGTTTTCATGAGAGTGCATCATACATGTGGGAGGTCCATTGATGTTTCCTCGTTGCATATCCCGTGACAGGAAAGGATTTCTATAGTTTCTCTGAGGAGGGTGACTCTGGCGGTTGTGTATCGTGCTATTTTATTTTATTTGTCCCCACAATGGTGTTGCAGAGTTGCTGGCAACTTCATGCGCTTGTGCCGTAGTGAGAAGTCCCCTTTTGACATATCTCTGGTGTTCCTGGATTTTTAGTCTTAGAGACCTCTTGGTCATGCCCACGTAGCCTTTGGTTGTTCCGTCTGGGTACAAAAGAGATATAGTGGTACAAAAAGGTATAAAGGGGTATCTGGGTACAAAAAGGGTATACTCCCTTATCTTCCAAGTCCACGACGGCGTTTTATGCTGATGCGCGACAAGACGTGATTGTACTAACTGCTGTAATCCCTATGCCGAAGCCAAGTTTTTTTAGGTATTTTTTTAGGAAATATGTGAAGCCTGTACGTACTGGCATGAGCCAATGTATTGCAGTTTTGGCCGGGGCATCTGGTGCTACGGGATACGAACTTAGACCTCGTCTTGTGCATGATCTGATCTACCATACTTGGAGAGTATCCTGTAGAAAAGGCTAAAGACATCACGATATCAAGCTCGGCGTGGAGCGTGGCGTTGCCTGAAGCGTGGGTGAAAGCTCGCCCGCCTCTTTGTCAGAAATAGGTTTGCTTTCTCTCCTTGGGTCACGATGAAGAAAGCAGAACGACATTAGAAACACAAGTAGGTTTGCAGTGGACACTAGTGTTGAAGTACCTAAATGGCGACTTCTTGACAAATACATCCAGGAACGGTAGGGATGCATTTGTTTCTCGCTCCATAGTGACCTTTATGGCAAAGTGTTCAAAATTGATGGTGGTGAAAAACTGATTTTGTTCTTCCTCGGTGTTTGTTCAGACGAAAAAAACGTCATCTGCGTATCATAGCCATGTACATCGGGTTGGTACAGATGCTCTGAGTATCCGGGCTTCTACGGGTCGTAGGATAGCTTCGGTCAGTTCTTCAGAGAAGGCGGAGCCCATTGGAACCCCTTTGGTCTGCTTGCAGGTATGGCTCTGGAAACTAAAATAGTTTGCATCAGTAACGAGGACAAAAACTTTGGATATTTCCGTTAGTGTACTTTCAGTGTAAAGTATAGAACAAAGTGTTCGTGCTTAATAATGAAAATCGTATCGCCTGCACTGAAAGCTGATCTCATTGATGACCTTCATAACAAAAAATATGCAATCATTATTTGCGTAGATGGACCTTCGGAGATTTCCACACAAAAATATTTGTGAATTCTGTAAGTTTTTTTAAGTGATAGGATAAACAAAATTTAAGCTGGGTTTCTTGGTTTAACTCCCGTGAAAGTGGCCACATGGGAAAATATTGCATTCAATTTCATTAACGACGAAATCAAAAGATGTGGCCAGAGCCTTACAAATTGCATTTGATTTGCATCAGATGCATAACCAAACATGGTGAGGGGCAAGAACTTTGCTTTTCTAGACTGAAAGATATATTTCCTTCTTGTGTACAGCTCGAATGTATTTGTCGTTCACTGGTACTTTGCACTTTTTAATCAGAAAACAAGCTGCCGTCAAATCTAATTTTTGCACTCAGTAATATTTTAATGGCTTTTCCATAATGATTTATGACGAGAAGCCTACGAAAACTTATTTAGCGTGATGGACACATCCACGGATTTTGAATCAAAACGAACTGCTTCTTCCCTTTCCTTTGAAAAATCATCTACGTGCTGGCTGATGCGTGGAAAAGTTATACGTGTATTTAATATTTTGATGAATTGGGAATTTCTAAAGGCTTATTTCAGTAGTGCTGATAAAGCTCAATCAAAGTCGGACACAAAACTCAAAATAAAATGTTTAAAATAAATATTAGACTACGAACATTACTTGTTCTTCATGCTTGCGACAACTGTGTATAGTAATTTGAGCCTTTTCAGCAAATCAAAGGTGATCTTTGTGATATGTACCAAGAATTATTTCTAAATCAGAAAATTCTTCCAAACAGACTGTATGATGTCAAAAGTAAAAAGAAATTTTCAGCAATTTGATTTTGGTAACACACTTTAAACGGAATGTAGTATGTTCCTACAGAAGAAAAACAATACTGACTCCCATCTAAAAATAAAAAAAAATGTCAAAGAAAGATATATCCGTATAAGAGAAGAACCTCTCAATCACGTTGCACGTCGCATAGACTTTCCTTGGCAAGAGATATATTTCAAAAGCATATTAAAACTGAGCTCTAAAATCATTTTAAATCAAGTTTCAAGGATCGTATTTTCAGAGTAAACCTTTATACACCTTGCAGAAAACAACATTAGCACAATTTAAGAACAATGCAGAAGAAACAATTTCTCTCGATTGGAAACAAGAAGTTCTATTTAAGAAAGTTGTACTCCTTACAGACAGTAAGCAGTTTTTGAATGGCATGCTTTAACGTCAGGCTCATCACATTTGCCTTTACTTCTCTAACAACCCCAGTAAATGATTTCGTGGTTGAGCGGATATTCTCTCTTGTAAATCCAGTAAACGTAAAGGCAAGAAACTGAATGCCACTGAATTTTCTTGGTGTTATTGCGACAATCACAGTAGAACTATTGTTTTCATGCAAATGTTATTCACTCCGTCTGCAAAAAAGATAAAAGTCTTTACATCTTACAAGGTTTATGCTGTGTTTCCCATTTGTTCTAGCGAGGATGACAGTAATGAACTGGATCTAGAGCTTTTTATGCGACGTAAGTATGAAAATCTTGTTTAATTTTGTTTAGCTTTTTTTGTAATTTTGCTTGGCCTTAAATCGGAATTTTTACCTGATAATCCTGCCTTGTATTAAGACATCATCAATAAGCTCAGTGGTTTGTAGCATTAGCCAGATAGATTTGCGATTTTTGAATGTCTGTTTGTCAGTGGTCTCCCATACTCGGCAGCATCTTGCTCGCAGTATTGCTGCTAACATTACGCCGCCGCCCCAGTGTCGCAGTGGTCTAAACGATGGCGAATGATAGTTTGTCCGAAAGGGGTCGGGTTCGAATTCCGGTGAGGTATTCAGAACAGACTATATCTTTTCTTTTTCTACCTTTGACTTCATCTGTCTTACGGCACTGACTCTCTCCCTTTCCTGGAGTCAGTGACCCTAAATCAGTGACGGGCGACTGCTCATAGCCCATTGAGTTGCTCACGGTAGTCGTTGAACCTCTAATCAAAAAACAAATAACATTAGGCCCCATTGTGTCACGCAGCCCACGCTCGCGGATGCAGTACTTCTACCAGGCTGTGTAATTTGTTATTAACTTTGTTTGCTTGCAAGCAAAATAGGGACGATGACAGCGCCCACATCAACATCCTCTCGGAACGAGGGACCACCACTAGTGTTTGTTTAATCATGCGGCACCATAAGAGTTGCTATACACCTTTTCCAAAAGTTGAACTATGGAATTTGTTTCGGAGAAATTGAGCTAGCTAGTCTTTTTTCTTGTAACCATGCATGTTTTCTAAGATTTCCCAAATGTATGCCGAGCTCAAAAGTTCCACTAACGAGAAAATTCACCACACAGATGGCAGCTCTATACACAAGTCGAAGGGTTATTTTTATTTTGTTTTTAAAAAATAAATAAATCGGACTCTAAGAACCAGTTCCGTCTGCGTGGAAAAGAACAAGGAAAGTAAAAATAACAAAAAGAAGAAGGAAAGTATAGACAGGGTGTGATTCTGTTGTCGTAGCACTACCAATTAATAAGATGTTTTTGATAAATGGAGAATGCAGAAGAGAAACGGTTGTCCTCTACCAAACAATAAAAGAAATGAATTTGAAAAGAAAGGTACTAATTGGGACATATTTGCATGGTTTATACCTATCACAAAACATACATGTTTTCTGAGCTATAACATAATGTTCCCGATTTTAAAATTCCTAATGATCTTACTTATTTGAGACGTACCAATCTCTTAAAACAAAATTAAATTGTTGAGGAGTACTAAATAAGTACTGAGTGTCTGCGCGGTCACTGAAGAAATGCTTTAAGAAGCCTATGTGGAAAAGAGTAATAGAACAAAGAAATCAACCTGAAATGCATTAGAAACGCAAAAAGCGTGTTTTTCTAAAATGTGCGATAAGTTATTAAATCTGGTAAAGGATAGCTCTGCAAATGTGCTGAAACTATTCTACGCTAGTTTAGCTAAATGTCGTTAAGTTAGCATGTAACTAAGAAAGTTTAAGACATCTCGATTTATATTTCCTTAAGGTGGCGTTTCTATTTATTTCAGAGCACACGAAACAGAAATTTTAATGAAATACACACTTTGATCTATTCTGCTTTTGTTTAAAAGCTATTAATTTGGTTCAGAAAATTTACCACTCCTGTTTCTAAATTCCCAATGCATTTAAAGTAGGCTTAATACTGCATTCTCAAGATATTGTTTTCAAACTATCTCATAATAAAGTACAGGTAATTCATTCGGGACTAAGCACTTATTATGGAATATGCGGATGGTAGACATCGACACCTAAACACCTGCACAAATAGCCCCCGACATATCACGCCGCAGTACGCACTAGCTGGCGGCAAGCATGCATCTATTTTGCTGTCAGCCAGCGAGAGCGAGCGGAGTGTGAAGATTGTATTAGCAGAGCAATAGCACGGCCGGACGGCAAAAGTTGTGATCCACAGAACATAATGGGAGACATATCCGAGTATCAAAGAAAACAGATTGTAGGTGTGCGTCTCTTCGGTGCATCTGTTTCGAAGACAGCAAGTCTTTGTTGCGCATCGCGAGCCACGGTATTCAGGGTCATGTCGGCTTACCTTCAAGAAAGAAGAACCACAGTCAGTAGCAGTAAGTATTGAGGTAAGAGGAAGCTGTCCTGGTGCTATTTGTCCAACTTCCCTCTCAGTTGATACGTACCGCGACTCACCTGTGTCCACCAAAAATGTTCATGCAGAACTTCACGGGATTAAAATTCACGGTCCTGTTGTTGTCGCCAAACAGTGGACCACTAGTTAGAATGACAAATGTCGGTTGCCATTGTGCCAACCGTGCAAATATTGGACGTTGGTCAACGTGAAATCTTTATTGTGCTCCGATGGATCGTCCTACAATGTCTTTCCCACAACCAGAAGTGTTTACGTGTGGAGAGTTTACGTGTGGAGACTTTCCTCACAGGCCCAACCCGGACTGTTTATTGCTTACAATGCGGCACATAGGTGAATAGGTGAAGATTTGGCCCGCAATATCGTGACAGTCTCTCATCCTGCTGATTGTTCTTGAGAGTCACATCACTGGCAAGGACTATCGGAATATTCTGGACCACCAGACGTACCCAATAGTTGAAACATTTTACACTGACAGTGGTGCCGTGTATCAAGATGATAACACATAGATACACAGAGCCAAATTGGTGTTTACTGAGCATGAAAGTGAGGCTAAACATCTATCATGCCTACACAGTCAATCGATTTCAACATTATTGAGCTACGATGGGGTGCTCTGTAATAGCGAATCAGGAAACGTTTCCCTCCAACAGCATCACGTCGTGAATAAACCATTTGTTTGCAAGAGGATTTGCTTAATTCTCTCTGACTACTCTACAGTATTTTTATCGGTTTTTTCCACGAAACATTGCAGCTGTGATGGCTCAAAAGGGGGCCCTATACCGTACTCGTAAATTGTTGTGTCCTAACCCATGTCATTTAGTTTCGTTGTCCACCCCTGTACGAGATTGGGAATATAAGATGAACGAGAAACCCAAACGGAGCGGTTCTTTATTCCCTGACAACGCAGTCGACCTGTATTTATCTCTGAATAAACTGTCTCCCCGATCGCTGGTGGCGCCAAACTGAGGCGCCATCTGTCTAATATTTAAGGGGGAGATAGCGTGTTTCCGCAGACAGTTTAAGCAAGGAGGTCGAATGAAGGTTGCCTATTTAAATGAAGAGCGTGTGCTGGGTGTAAATTTGGGCGTAAATTTAAATTTGACGGCGGTAAACCAACTACTAGAGCCACCATTTCGGAATTGGCGAAGAAACCGGGAAGAACGGGAAGTTTCGTGGATCTTGACACGTGCGGTCGACCCAAGATAACGGAGGACACAATAGAGGATGTGAAGCAGCGGTTATTGGCATCCCCAAGAAAAGCTTTTCGGCGGGTATCTCAAGAGACTGGACGGTAGCAATCGATATATCAAAAAGCAGCTAAACAGCAAAATTAAGCCGTACCATATCAAGGCTGTTAACGAATTACAGCCACCGGATTTTGCGAAGCGATTGGCATGATTTCAGTGGTTTATGAAATTTTCTCCCGAAAACCCTCTGCCCTGGTTTTTTGGCGACAAATAACATGGTTCACTGACGAAGCATGGTTCATTATCTGGCTATCAGTGAACCATAACGTGGCTCACTGACGATGCATGGTTCCATCTATCTGGCAATATAATCTCGCAAAATACACGGACGTGGGCCAGTAATAATCCGACAAATAACATGGTTCAGTGACGAAGCATGGTTCATTATCTGGCTATCAGTGAACCATAACATGGCTCACTGACGATGCATGGTTCCACCTATCTGGCAATATAATCTCGCAAAATACACGGGCGTGGGCCAGTAATAATCCGACAAATAACATGGTTCAGTGACGAAGCATGGTTCATTATCTGGCTATCAGTGAACCATAACATGGCTCACTGACGATGCATGGTTCCACCTATCTGGCAATATAATCTCGCAAAATAAACGGACGTGGGCCAGTAATAATCCGAAAAATAACATGGTTCAGTGACGAAGCATGGTTCATTATCTGGCTATCAGTGAACCACAACATGGCTCAGTGACGATGCATGGTTCCATTTATCTGACAATTTAATCTCGCAAAATGCAGGTGTGTGGGCCAGTAATAATACCCATGTAATCCATGAAGGGCCATTACATCCAGAGAAAATCAGTGTTAGGTGTGACTTGTCCCGACGCCATATCATTGGGCCAAAATGTTTAGAGTTTCAATTAATGTTTTACATTGATAAATTTATGTTTTACATTAATTTCATTTAAATTTGCAGCCGTGAGTTAATTAAAAGAATAAGTGTTCGGTCCCGAGCGGATCACTCTGTAATTGTTTCTAACTTTATTTCTAATATTAGGTGTACAAGTAAGTTTTAAAAAATCTAAGACAAAACAACATGCAACTTGAGAGAAAACAACAATACCTTTGCGAATCAAAATATGCGCCGTCATTATCTATCACCTTCCGCCATCGGTCGGGCAGGTGACCGATTCCAGCCTTGAAGAATATTTCGTCGTGTGACGAGATGAATTCGTCAACTCATTTTTGAACTTCGTCATATGTCCGGAACCGTACATCAGACAAACCATGTTGCAACGATCTGAACAAATGATAGTCTGAAGAGGCTTTGTCGTGACTAAACGCCATGTGCTCCAAAGCTTCCCAGCCAAGAGTCAATAACGTTGCCTTGACCAATTTCGCGACGTGTGACACAGAGCTGTTTTGCAGAAATTTCACGGGACTCAATCCTTTTCTTGTGAATGGATGTTTCCGATAGATTTTCTCGTTCAATCGCAGCAATTGTTGCTTGTAGCAATCAGCAGTAGCAGCTTGACCCTATTCCAGTAGTTCATAATACAGCGCACCCTTCATATCACACCAGATGCACAAGAGAGCTTTCTTGGAGTGAATATTGCGTCTCGGTGTTGAAGTCGTTGCTTCACCGGAGTAACCAGTGTTTTTTGTGTTTAGGATTGCCATACCATATCCACTTTTTATCATCCATACCATTTTAAACAGGATACACTTTCCTTGTTGTTTATTCAACAGATTCAAACCCTTCATGACAAGCTCATTCTTGTTCCTCTGGCTGAGGTCATGTGGCTACCCATTTCCTTCCACTTGATTCTTTTCCATTCCGCGTAAATGGTTGGAAATGGTTTGTTGAGATACCCCCCCCCACACACACACACATTTTCAGCTAGTTCGTTTTGTGTTTGAGATGAATCTTCATCCAGAAATTTTCTCAGGTGCAACTTTCTGCGGGCGCCGCTACGTTTGCGATTGCAAACATCAAATCACCTGTTTTTAACCGTTTAAGCTCCCTGGTGGCGTAGTGGTCTAAGCGATGGCTTCTGATCGTTTGTCCGAATGGGGTACGGTTTCGAATCCCGGTGAGGCATGGATGCTCTGTTTATCTTACGGCACTGGCGCTCTGCCTTCCCTGGAACCAGTGACGCTAAATTAGGGACGGGCGACTGTTTACAGCCCATTGAGTTGCTCACGGTATTCGTTAAACCTCCCACCAAAAAGAAAGAAATAAACCGTTTAAATAAACACTCACACGGGCTTTTCGATACACTATTCTGCCTAATAACAGATCGATGCACATGCTTTTGCAGCACTTTTTCTTGGTGAAATTCGTAATCAATGCAGTGTCAAATAAATGCCGTATCGCTCGCCACCTTTCCCCTACCGATGTGCAAGTGCGTTTGACTGTTGTGCAAACTTCTGTGTCACATTTTATACTGTGCACCAGTTACAATCACATGACAACACCGCGTGGGAATGTCGGATATGCTAATTAGCGGTATAAGGCACACAAAAAAATATTTTATAACTTATTTCTACACCTAATACATCTGATTCAACATTTCGTTATTGCTGACTCATAACGAGATTACGCGGTAATGTTGCAGTTTTATTTAATAAACTTGGGATTGTAAGCTGGTTTCAAGTCCAGTGTTAACACATACGTCATGTAATGAAAACTGCCTGCCTCGTAATATTTTGAAGAAATATTTTTCAAAAATAAAGTTAAACACTTGATTGCGGAGTGAAGCAAAAAGGCTCTCTTTCCACGAACATGATATTTTTTCATATAGATATGTTAGAAATCACTTTAAGAATTATTTTGATATATTCACTTTAAGAATTATTTTGATATAATCACTTTAAGAATTATTTTGATATATTGTGGAATAGTTGCCCTTTGTAAAATTGTGGTACTTTAAAAAAAAGTATTCGAAATAGATTTCATTAGTAGTTCGTAAATTTACACCCTTTCTGTAGCGGTTAATACCAACACAGTTACATGTGTAGAGTTTAATTGAAAACATCGCTAACGACTTTAATTCAGCACTGATATTAAATTTCCAACTTGAAATTCAAGCATTTGTACTGAACTGTATTGATATTAGTTTTTCATGCGTTCAATATATGCTGCCTTGGTAACACGAGATATATTCCAGTGTCAGCTCAGTTCCTTTTAAATCCCGTCCACTGTTGTTTACCAACTTACAGCACATGGTCCGGATACCTCGTTTGAAAATAAACACCCCTGTTGAGCGTACGAGACACGTATACAATAACCCTAACATAGCAGGTTAAACAAAAATTCACGGGTTTTAAATTTTCTGCAGTTTCAGTTTATGATGTTGAAACACCACCTGTTAAATTTTAAGCAGTCGCTTGTGTTGAGGATGACTAGAAGAATGATGATCCGACATCATTTTGGAACACATATTAGGCTCCAATCTCAATGTCTAATTGTGAATGCGGTCGTTTCAAACATGTTCATATACAAAATTCGAGTAACGTTAAATTCCCCAAAGAAGAGCGGCTCAGGGTCTGTGCAAACACCAGGATATTTTAGTTAGTTGCTTATGTGTAACCATTTTATTAGGACCTTTTTTACGCCACATATGCAACAATTGTGATCTTTCACTTTTCCACTTACGTGGAAAGTAATCTAAAGAAAGGAAGACGATTCTGTCAAACATCTGGCCGTCCGTCTTCATTTGCTGAAACATGTTATAACGTAAATGATATAATTTTAATTCATCGTTTTCGTTTAATCCTTGAAGAAATCTAATTCTGTGTTCTTAAGCTAAACGCAACCCAGTAGAGTTTTCCATATTGTCTACCGAGAAATCGACTCAAGCTACACGCACAATTCCGAGACCAGCGTAGAAAAGTTTGCTTCATTTTATTTAGCAATCTGTGCTGTTGAAACGTAATCCTTACACTAAAGCCTCTGGAACTACTATCTCGGGGTCAGCTTCAGTTAACACTTGAATCACAAATTTTGATTCCTCCATGTGAATTTACCAGATGCTGGTAGTGATTCTTGGACACTCCGTTATTGGATTCGCTTCAGCTTTTAAACGAATCAAATAACGAAGTGCCTAAGCTACCTGCGGCTCATAAATGCACACCGTGTTTACAATAGAGGAATTAGATCTAATGTTAACATTTTGTCAGAGTATTAAACTGAAGAAAATAAATTGTCCAATGACGTAATGTAACCTATCAAGGCAGTGCTGCTCTTAGGCTGTTTCCATGAAAAACATCGCCATTAAGTGTTCAATTGCATTGGGAAATACATTCAACACAATCAATGTGTGTATATAAAAAGCACTTTCGAATTTATAGAAAATAATGTGGTCACTACTACTAGCCAAAAATTGAGGAATAATGAGAATGATGGTAAGGATATGTGTCAACATTTTACTTGTTCATTTAGAAAAACTTGGGTAATAATGAAAATAATAAGTAGGGCTACGATTTATATGTAATAAAAATGTCAAAATATGTACATAAAATATTTATTAAAAAAGAAGAAACATGTAGGAAAAAATAAATAATCACCAAAATATGTGATATATTCCTTAACAACTTTCTATAATAGCTTTAATTATACAGCCATAAGGAATTGAAGATTACTTTACTTCAAAATTTTTAAATTACTTTTCTCAAAACCAGGGCTTTCAACTAGCTTACTGCTATTGCAACTAGCAACAACATATAACTTAATTTTTTGAAAAAAAGCTCCACCTATTTTCTCTCAAAATACCTTTAAATTGGCTGAATGATCTCTCGACGTCCTATGGGGTGATGGGCTAAAACTGAAACGCCGCTATGTCCAGTGGAGAAAACTCCGTATCTTTTAAAACAGTGCAACTGCCAGTTGGAGTTTCTCGGAGAACGTAATTTTGTAGTTGTAATGGCTATTATAGGCCTGGATTGTTTACAACACTACTCATCTTGTGTTTTATAATTCCTCCAAGTGACCCGGTACACTTCCTGACATTTCGATCGTCTCTTCCAATTTATTCAAATTGTTTATCAAAAGAGCACTTGAAGTTTCAAGTTCGGTGACTGACTGATCCAATACATTGAAGTGTGTCTTTAGAAAACACAATTCCTCTAATAAAAAAACACTATCCATAAGAACTTCTACTTTTGCAATAGAAACAGAATCGTCCGGGTCAAATTGAGGGACTACTTCCTTGATTTTGTTAAAGTTGCTTCCATAATAATGTGCAGATTGTAATCAAGTACCCCAACGTGCAAATGACAGGCTGAGATGGGAGCCTTTTGTCTGGTGACATTTCCTTCAACTTTTCGGTTCTGCTGGAAGCTTTAATAAAAATCTTTTTAACTATTGCGATCAATGAATCGGTTTGTGGAAAATTACAGCGGATTGTTTCAGCAATTCGGTAGAGCCCATTTGCAAGACCAGTCAAATAAATCATCGTGGGGAACAGCAGACAAAGTGCTGTAGCTGTTGTCATCATGTATGGTGCAGCATTAGTTACAAATAAAAGTGTACAATATAGGTGTACTTTATGGTATTTTACTTCCTCTGGCCATAAAATCCGCAGTGATTAGTTGATCAATTTAATGATCGTGTAGTGGTTACATTTTGTTAATTCTTCACAAGTAATTCAGTATGGAATCGACAGTGCTGATTCATTCAGATGTCCAACAATAATGCGTCCTATGCATTTCCATAAGCATCTGTTGATTTGCCAATTGAAATCCAAATAGGAAAAACTCCGATGTTCTCCCTGAATTTTAAAACAGTTTCGTTCTACATCCTCTGCGGGCATTTTATGCTTAAAGCAAGTTCTTCTAAAATTGTTTTATCGCAGTATTTTCCAAAAGAAACTTCGAAACACTGAATTTTTCATTATGCATAGAGGAGCAAGTAGTAACTACTAAGCGAACTACTCCAATACTGATGATTCCAGTTTAAGGGAAAACCGAATTAAAGAAATTCTGCTTAAATGGAAATAAACCTAACACCCAGCAAAAATTCCATTGAGGCAATACATTTTAATTTCAAAATAACGGAACCATTTAATACGATATTTACTTTACACCGAAAAAATGTGATCACATTTCGAAAAAAATATTATGATTTAAAACAATAATTACTATCGTTCTATTGAAAATATCTGATTCCGATTCCATCGCCTTTTTGTTAAAAACAACGAACAACCTTCCCATGCAAGTCATTTTCCCGTCTCCCGTTGTGTCAAACGCTGCTCGAGACAGTTAGGTGATAAAAGAAATGCAGTATAGACATTGCAACCAGACATACAGCTTAGTCCCTTTACATCTCTGTCTTCTGTGCATACGTTTTGAAGCGTGTTTTTTGAAAAGAACGAAATTTTCTTTTAAGAAAATTAAAACGTTGGCATCCATAAATTATTTTCTGGTGTGAAAAAAGAGTGATGTTGCTAACAAATATAATATCACTCCATGAAAAATATAGACTGTTTCTTAAAATCGAGAAACGATTCAAAACCAATATCATTGGAAAGGTATATTATTGGACCAATATTATTGTTCATTTTCACTTGGGAGAAAATGAACAGAATGTGACTAGAGCAGTTCAAGATGTACATTCAGGGTGGGTCAGATGGTTTAAAAACGTCCGTTTCCTGAGTGCTCCAATTAGATGACCGTAAATACATCAAGAAGCTCAGCGTGTTTTTGCCACTGGTCTTTAGTACGAAGCATTTTAGGACAGCGAAGGATATCTAAATCGTTTTAAGAAAAACACGAAGCCGCGAAATGATTCGTGGTGAGGCAGGTACTTTTCCTGCGGAAGGCATCGATGGATGAAGAAGGCGAGAAATATTAGTTCTTTTTAGCTAACCCCAAACATATGGTGCGTTTAATTTTGATGAAGAGACGCTTTATTTTTCAAACTCTGCCCAAAGAATACATTGACGCTCAAATAAGAAAGAAGCATTGTACGAAAAACTCAAGCAACCTGTAACTATGTTGTATTTAGTTAGAAAAGGGAAAATAGAAAATTATTGATTGGTCGAAAATCTGCCCATCACCACTGCTTGAAACCCATACATTCAGTACCACGGGTGTATACACTGAGTGGCCACTTTATTATGACCACCTGACAGTTCTAAGCAAATTAACTATGGCGGCACGCTGTTGCCGCTAGAGGGCAAGGCTAGTGTAAAAAGAGAAAGCTTAGTGCTTCCGACAGTAGTAGAAGGGATTTTTGGGTGACGAGATTGGTAAAAAATGTGATTTGACTGACTTTAAACGTGGGATGATTGTAGGAGCTCGGAGCCATGGAGCGAGTATCACCGAAACCGCCGCATTCGTGAAATGTTCCAGAGCAGCTGTTGTTAAAGTGTTTAAAGACTGGACTGTCAGCCAAAAAACTGGGTCTCTACGTGCAACGTGTGGTCGTCATCAACTAGTGAGTGCTCGGGTGGAACGTAAAGTGTCCAGACTGGTAGCAGATAACAGAAGGGCAACAGTGCAGCAAATTACAGACCATCTTAATCAAGGATCTCCTCAAATGATCTCTGCACGCACTGTTCACCATAAACTGCATCGGATGGGATATGGCAGCCGAAGGCCTGTTCGAACACCTTTGCTGTCTGCAGTTAACAAGAGAAAGCGTCTCCAGTTCGCACAGGAGCACAAGGATTTGACAGTCGATACTTGGAAACAAATTATATGGTCCGATGAATGACGTTTTCAGTTGCACCATGCCGATGGCCTAGTGAGAATTTGGCGGAAACAGCACGAAAGCATGAACCCCAAATGCATTGCTACATCTCTTCAAGCTGGTGGAGGCAACGTTATGGTTTGGAAAATGTTTTCCTGGCATGCTTTGGGCCCTGTAATTCGTGTTTGTCAACGTCTGACTCGCACATCATATCTAAACATCGTTGCCGACCAAGTGCATCCTGTCATGTGGATGGTTTATCCCAATAGCGATGGCTGCTTTCCACAAGATAATGCGTCCTGCCATAGTACTCGTATTGTACAGGATTGGTTTCAGGGACATGCCAGGGAGTTTACTTTGCTTAGGTAGCCCCACAATCTCCAGATCTGAACCCCTTTGAGAATTTGTGGAATGAAGTTGAACGAGCTATTAGACAGCTGGATCCACAACCCTGCAATCTCACACTCCTGGAAAGTGCTATTCATCAAGCATGGTATCAGATTCTACAAACCACCTATCAACATCCCGTGGGGTCCATGCCACGAAGAATCGACGCAGTATTAAAGGCAAAAGGTGGCCCAATGAAGTACTGAGGGGTTGGTCATAATAAAGTGGCCACTCAGTGTATATCAAGCAGAAAGTATGAGTCGTTACAGAAATTGTTAATGATTAGCCAGTTAAATTGAACGCAAAACGAAATTGAATGTAAGAGGAATTCCTTTCATTGGTTATTCTACTACTAGTTACACGTTTCTTCCAACTACACAGCTTTTTAAAGGAATTTTCCCAAACCTCCGCAGCTGTTCTGCAGCTTCGCGATCAAGGGAACATATATATGCCGTGAAAGTCATCAGAGAAGCCTCCCAATGGAAGAAATTATCCACTGTGTTAAAATGATAGGACAAGATAATGAAAAAAGTTACACATGCCATGAATGTTATTCCCGGTTAAAAGAGCTGTACAAGCCAAAGCACTTTGCTGATTAAAGGAAAAGTCTTGAACTGTCCGAAACCGGCAGATGGATTCGAAGAAAACTATAGACAGAAAAAATTCCCTGAGCTGGAATCATTAAGGAAATTACTACTTAATTCCACTTCCGTCGTAAAACCCTGCAACAAGAATAATTCTTTTTTGCAAATGGCTGTGTTTATAAATCTCATTAAATGTTCCACGTGCGTACCTTCCAGTCCAGGCGTTCACGCTTTTGAGAGTATATTTTCATATTAGCGATAATGTACCAAAAATATTCCTGGATTGCCAATGGTAACTTTCGGCAGTAGATTATCATTTATTATGTATACATTCTTCACTTAGAAACTACGGAAAACATTATAAACGAACAAAGCCTGTGCCAAGATATGTACACGACGTCAGCGACGATTTCAAGCCAGAGTGAAAGGTTTTCTGTAAATTCTTCTTACTAATCTCGTCGGCCCAAACACTGTTATGGGAAAACAGCAGGTCTCTCTTCCTCCTCGTCCGAAAACAAAGATGATCGATGTGATACCATGGTTCTTGAAGCCTTCTCTCTTCGCTGTTTTACAAATATATCTACGAATCACTCCCAAAGATAATTCTGTCGAGCTTGTTCTGAAAGGCACCAATGAATAGTTTTTTTCGCATTCTCTAGCAAGAAGTCCTCATTTGAACACTTTCCTCCGAAGATGCATTAATGTGCAACTTTTCCGCTTCCTCATTTTTTACTAAACTTACCTAAATATTTCGACATTCAAAACTGAAAATATTCCTTATCAACATTTGCTTCGTTCGGTGTTAATGATAATTATTAAATATTTATTTACTTATTATGTATGTGATTGAGTAATGGAGGAATAGCAGAGCATGCCACTTGTCGGCCATACATTTTTCACATACCACCTTGGAAAGACGTGCCACAAGTTAGCAAATATAAAAAAAAATTGGAGGAAATGCCACAAAACACAAGAAATGTATTACACCCACTTTATCAAATATTAGAGCTGCTGAAGCACTTTCGTGCATTTTTAAATTCTCCATTTTCTCTATATGTAAATTAAGATTCGGAACGATTTAACTTATCAAATGCATTCTTTGCCGAATTAGTTTACAATATATACCTAATATTTGCCTTGTAAAAGATTCATATATTTAATACAAAAAAAAAAGGAATGTAAAAAATGTGAGACGTAAAAAATTTATTTCAAAAATTTATTGCCTGTTCCTATCATTTTTATTGTATAATAAACAAAATTTGTTTAAATATAATTTTTGAATATAAATGGTCAAGACAAATGCACACATATATTTAATTGTTTGGTAAAATGAAAAAAAAGTGTTTATGAAATTTCTTTATAACTAAATGTTTCTGCGGTTCCTTGAAGTTCGTTCTAACGGGTGTCGAATGTACTACTTTCATTCTCTTGGTGGCCTCTGCAATGAAACTTGTCTATACACTACATCACTCTCACCCTTCTATACCATTGTTTAGTCACTACTTTTTAAAAAAATTCTAAAAATATGAAATTCTAAGACATATAGTGGAGCAACATACTCACAGGCACCTTTCGTTTAATGCGAAATGTATCTGGTCACTGAAGTGGGATTTTTTAAAATTAGTTTAACTCAACTGATGGCTTAATGAATATGATGTTTCAAACATTTTACCCTGCCAACTGTTAGCATTTACGCATTGCAGCAATAGATTCAGGTAATTTATCATCTGTTACTGTTTTCCTTCGAAAATGTACTTAACTAACGAAAAAAATATGCATATTATGAAATCTTTAATGAATCCAAAAATATATACTATATAAGTTACGCTTTCCTGAAGTCGAAATTGCCCACAAGAATATTTGTTTTTGTAATATTGCACTGTATCGTCCCCATCGTTATGAACAATGTGTGCAACTTTAATGTGATCCTTATGAAAGCACAAGTGGTGGTTATGTGTAACAGTTTAATATTTGCTGCAAGCGAATATTTGGTTTTAAGGTTGCTTCGAAAACTGAAATTATTTCAAAGAGTGTTCTGCGATGTCCCTGTGGAAATTCTGGATTTGATTGCGTTCTTAAAAATATTCTGAATTAATTTATTAAATTTGAAATCTTAGGTAGTAAACAGATGTCTTCAGTATATTCTTGTCTTGAGGAAAAAATATAAAACACCACAATGTCGAAAAATCATATGCCATCACACACGATGTGGTCCCTATAAAATATCCAGAGAACTATAAAAAATCAAATTAAAATTAGTAGATAAAATGAATTACGTAGAACGCTTAATTATTCTAAACATTTATATCTATACACAGAAAAACATCATGCATGCTTTTCAACTCTAAAATTAATAAAATATCCAACATAAGCTACCTAATCATCTAATTATTAGACTTACTCAAATTTAGGTTTCTAACTTTAAATGTTGATATCAGTTTGAAAGCAAACACAACGTAAAATGTTTCACAGCACAATCACCCCAATAACAATCTATAACAAGAAAAGAAATGCACTCGTTGAAAAGCAGCGCGCCGAAACGACTTAATTTCAAAATAAATAGTCCTTCTCAAAGAGATACCAAGCTACCAACAAGTCTTAGTATGTGTTCCCAGAAGTGTGAATTAGTTATCGAGGAGAGTCGCAAAAATTTAAATTATTAGAGGATATCAAGCCGGCTTCCTAATTCATTTTCCAACACAGAACAAAACTGGTCTTCTCAAATGGCTGAAACACATAAAGAGACAGCGAGAACTGAATGTTAATAATGTTTAATGCCACATATGATCAGATAATTTGTTAAACGGAGACTTACAAAACATTTCCCCAAACAGGACACAAGTAGAATGATCAGTTAATGCAGTCGTCTCACTCGTCGCCGTTTACGAAACCTCTTTCTTTAAGACTTCTAGAATCGTGGCATTGGTAATCAGCAAACTTTTGTAGAAAAGAGTGATTTGTACTACACTGAGCCCTTTTCTTTCATATTCCTGCCTTGTTACAGGCCCTGGCGGAGATATTTCAGTTATATCAGTAAGAAAAGATGTTCAGATTGAAAATGATTAAAAACGAATTACTGAATGGGATATACAATATCTTTCTGCATACAACCTTTCTCTCATCGAGTTACTTTTAACAAGGCATTCAAAGGGTAAAACCGCGAATTTTCAAATTCTGTATAAAGTAGTTTGCTCTATGTTAAAACATGTAATAGTTCTGAATGACTGTAAAGTTGCATTAACTATGACTCGTTTACTTTTCTTTAGTTTGCTCACATTTTCAATAAAAGCAGAAGATTAAAAACGGAACTTCGTATAAATAAAGAACAAACTATAGAAGCCAATGGTGGAGTTGCAGTCATAGCGCTAAACATTGAAACAAATGTAAATTCTTTTAAAATATAGCACAAAATGAATATTAAATAAATATCACATTTTAAGTATATCATACATAATGCATTATTTAAAAGAATGTGTATTATTTAAAAAATTATTTAAAAGAATATGTGTTCAAAAAAAAAAACTTTTCAAAATGTATTTTAGATTCTTTAAGCAGGTTATTCTAATTAAATCCGCAACTGCCTCACGTTAATTGTTGGAAATTTTCATTCGACTTTTAGATATTAAAAGAAATAAAAGACCATTACCCTTCCATAATGAATAGTTTAATGGAGTAAATACTAAAATTATCTAAAACATCTCATCTTTTGACACCGGTTAAATTTTCTTCTTTTAACGATAAATATCATGTGACAATGTTAGATAAATAGTTATATTCCACTTCCCACAGATATGAGTTTGGTAAAAATAAAATTACAAATAATGGGGGTTTACTAAAAAAATCATCCTTCTGTGTAGTATCAAAAGTATATTGCAGAGCCTAGAATAAAGTAGGATGTGACTAAATTTAGACGAATTACCAATGATTTTACAACTGGCAATTGGAAAAAATGTTTAGCAGTCGATAATTTTTCTATATAAAGTTATTCATATAAAAAATATATCATGGTGTTGTGGTTTGCATTGAAGAAATGTGGAAGAAAGCTGTCCGCCACTTGTCTTGGTGGAAGGTGGAAAGTACTAATCGAGTAAGGTTGTGCGTTGCCACAACGAATGCTTTGCAATTGGTACAGAGGATACTGTTTAAATGCGTGTGTTTTATTATCAGTAATTCATATTGCCATAGTAAAAGTGGGGCAAATGTGCATCATATGAAAGAATGTAACATACAGAAGTACTTAATTACGTGCAGCTGAACAATTTGACCTCAGGTCTGTACGTTCATAAAACATTGCATATACACCACCGTGTATTTGAAACGTACAGGTTATTCTCTCCCAATCAAATTAAACTGCCACCCGTAAACCGCAAATGTTTTCCGGAAGTTCTGTGTTGACCAGAATCCATCAGTCAACTTCGTCTCACTATGAAAATTAGAATTCAAATGCTTAGAAAAGACAGACTATTGGAGGGTGCTGAGCCTTATCCTTGGAAAAACTGATTCTACCAGACTGGTCGTCTTTATGATGAAGCTTGGGCCGCGAGTGGCCAAGTGGGCAACGTTCGTGCTTGACACGGAAAGGACCCCAGGTTCGATCCCAGGCAGGTACGAACGCTCGATCCACTAAATATCCTCCGTGCGTCGGATGGGCACGTTAAGCCTTCGGACCCCGGGTACTGGGCTCTCTGGTAATAAATAAGGGCAGATTCCTTCCACTTTTTACTTCGCTTCCGTGTCACTTTCCTATCGGGCACTCTAGCCCAAATCTCCTAGCTTCCTATTTCTAAGGATTGTTTAAGACCTGGGGTTAGACACTCCCTTCCTAAAATCCTCTACATATGATCATTTATGATGAAGCCATTCTGCTCACCTAAATAATGAGGAACGAATGAGCGTACATTGTTGGCACGTAAATCAACATAGCTTTGTTTGGGAGTGCGTGTGTCAACAGCTACAAGGGGCACTAAGATTACACACGTAAACAAAACAGATCACAAGTTCTTCCTCCGATTTATAGCTTAGAGCATCTTACTTAACTGTTGGAGTCCATGGCTTCGTGAGATATTTGCAATCACGCAGAGTCCCTTCAGCTTGTGTTATTTGAAACTTCATTCCGTCGATCTGCATACTTGGATTCAGTCATCCAGAACTCAAATGCGATTTTCTTTCATCCAACTCGTCCTCATAGTTCGGTAACGTGCCCTAAACAAGGGTGCTGAAATTCGAAATCAGTTGCTATAGCATAGTCATTCCACAGTGCGCAAAATTTTATTTGCACGTAGCATCATTGGTGCCCTTAAAGAGCCGATTTTGTTTTCCACAACGCGGCCACTAGGAGCTAGCCAGTTTTCAGCGAATTTTCATGATGAATAAAAACACTAAATCAGTAGTTCATTCTGAAATAAAACTTTACCTGTAAAATTCGCAAACTTGGAAATGGATAAATTTTTATGAAAGTATTTTGAGGAACAATGTTACAATGAATGTATCGACGAAAACACTGAAGGATTTTGCTTAAAATTTCATGTAAAACTTTTTCCAGAAAATCCAAGCATCATTATTTTGCGTATTGTAGCCGACTTAGTCATTTGCACCTGCTCTTTCTTACGAAAATTCGTTTGATGAATAGAACGTATCTCTCATATGTACCAAGCATAAGGAAAATCGCAGTTTGGAATTTAGGGAAACATATTTCATTTGTTATGGAACCATATGTGCTGCACATAAGATCCGTATGACAGAATCACGGACAAACAATGTTGTAAATAGCAATTCCTCGTTTTGGCATTTGATAAAAATCTGAATGTCGGATTTGATTTCTTATATCAGAAAATAATTCTATTTAATTCAAATAACATGTACGAACAACGACGCTCAGTCTTTTATAAGCACTGACGAACTTTTGTTTCATTAACCTCCAAATTAACACCCGAGTCACCGAATCCAAACTAGTAACCATCGACTTGATCCATACATTAGTTTTTCCAATCTCTGGTTGTTTAAAATATAAATTCTTGGTTTTCATAGTAACTAATCATTACATATGAATTTTGTACACTTCTTATATACTTACATATGATTCAGTTAATGGCAATAATTTCGTACAAGAATATTTTTTACAAAAACGAAGACCAATGAAGTTAAAACAAATATTTCGCAAATCACTAACTCGTCGCCATTATTGTGCGGGTGTGGCTTCTAAAAATATTTTTACTCACTAAAAAGAAGAAAAACGCAGAACCACAGTGAAATTAAAAAAACATAGCTGTTGAGGCACGATTTTTTGCATTACATAGTTAAAAATCTGACCAATTAAATTGATTTTTCCTCTTCTATCCCAGTCATAATGCTTCACTATCTTTCTAGCCGAATCCAGCCTGACCACTTGATACACCTGCAATACGTTTTAGATATTTACATCAATTTAATAAGTTGCAAAACATTATGTATAAATGCTTTGCTTTCGCCATTATTCAAGAGTAATGTTTGTGCTACTAAAAAAAACTATCTATAAGATATAAACTTTTTGGGACGGTCCGAACCCTCTGTACCCTCCTCCCGGATATGTGCCAGGCAGGAAATTATGACGTCTACCACCTACCTAAACTTCATTGCCGGCCTGTTACATCCTTTCATAATAACGGTACTCCGTGCAGAAGTTCTTTCTTTCAGCAGTATAATGCACCATCTACACTGCCCAGATTGTCCCAGAATGGGTCACGGAACATGGTCAAAACTCCAAGGTATGGCCAATAAATAGCCTGATCCGATCGAACATCTGTTTATATTCGAACAGTTAACTTAAAAAAGTAAAAGTGTAACTTACAAAGTAAAAGTATCCGATGGTAACGTGTTAGTATCAGATATAACAAGCCATCTTGAGAGGTCTCGTTTCGTCTATGACTCCCAGGGCAAAAGGATTTTGGAGGGCAAGGGGAGGACATTAAGCTGGTGCACATAAAGTTTTGGCTCAGTAGTGTTTCGGATAAATTTAGAGCAAATATATTCGATTAGAATTGTGATAAGCAAGGTGGGAAATGTATATTTAATCTTTAGCGTGTATTCACCGATAATTTACACTCTAAAAATTGTTTAAACTCATGTCCTTAAAACACTTTTCTCTTTATTCCTTCGAAACGCTTCGGATCCATATGTTCTGAAAAGAGACTAAAAAAGACTTTTTGGGTTCCATAGAAAGTACTCTGTATTGGCGGACGTACGATGTGCGTTTAGTGCTATCAAAAAACTGGAGGCAAATGTTTTCCTTTTCTTTTTCTTTAGTAATATATTTCTTTTCATTCCGAACAAATCATGAAAATCTACTATTTCTTTTGTTGCAGAGCATTATATAAAGAGACCTCAAGACTGAGCGTTACTACAATCTTAGCTGCATGATTTGGAATTACCAACGTAATACATTGACACCGCTGGTATGAATTTTCTTCCTTAAAAAATCGGCTAAAAACTGTATGCTTGTATGCGTTTAATTTTCTAATATTAGCAATTGAAAAAAATTGCTTTGTGGTTATTGAGCTTGTGGCTAAACAAAATAAAGTCATCATCCAGGAATCTTTCGGAACTGCACTGTTTTTCTTCAACAAGATAATAATAAAGTTAACTCCTGGGTTCATACAAAATTTTCAAGACTTTCCCACGCCACGAGAGTTACATAATAAAATTGGGAATTGTGTTCAGCCCCCATATCATTGAACATTTGTTTAAAATACTTGGACTTAATTAGCCGAGATTTTACGAAGTTCACCACTTCAATCACTGATAAATCAATTGCTTCCCTGTGAAGAATGCAATGTGTCCAAACAGCCTCATGGGCTTTTTTACGGATCAGAGCTTGCTGTCCACCATAACGACCATTCATAGAACCACCTTCATCTGTACACACAAGTGCACATTTTTCCCAGTTAATACAATTTACTTCTATAAAAGGATATAATTCAAAGAGGTCTGCTGGTTTTGTTCTAGATTTTATAATTTTGCAAAAAAAGAAGATATTTGTAAACATTGTTATTTTCATCTACGAAACGTATTTAACAAATTAAATGCGCATCATTGTCGCAGAGCTGTCACTAGCTTCATCCAACTGAATATGAAAGTTATCTTCATGTTTTTCAATTAACTGTTTAATGATTTTGTCAGCGATATAAAGTACTCGACGAGTTAGTGTTATCTAACAAAGACACATTTTGTAGTTACTTGAATTAAAACACTACTATGATATAGACATAATGTCCATAGCAAACAGTAAAATAAGATCTTCCGTAAAAGTGTGAGTTTTCTTGCTAGTTGCTACACGGTAATCCACTTTGTAAGACGACAGAATATACTTTGTAGGAATCGTAGCTTGTTTATCGAAAGTTGTTTTCTGCTCAGTCACTTCTTTTAAATTGGGAGAAAAATACGCATGTAGTTTATTTACCGAACTACCAAGAACTGACTCCAAATGCCGTTTTAATTAATTGGAATGATCTCAATGGCCAGTTCCTTAAAAATGAAACACTGCGCAAGTTCTTTATTTCCTACATTAGTAGAAAATAAAGAAATTCCTGCAGCATTAATAAACCCGAAGTCCAAGTAACGGTAGTCATACTTCCTGTATTTTGGTCTCCTTCCCTCTTTAGAACTGCATGATAGATCTGAAACTTCACGTTTTATATTCATATTTAAAAATGTATCCAATATGACAGAAAAATAGAAAGATCACAAAGTACAAAGAATAATTCAAACGAATTGCGTTCGACGAAATTAACATCGGAAGTCATTTTAATTATGGAAATACGACATCTAGTTGTTACTCAACGTGCCGCTCATCACCGTGATCTAAACTATGACTGCCAAATCCCCGAACGGCCCCCGCGGAATGCCACGATGTCCATGGGAGCCGCGACGCATAGTTTGAAAACCACGGTCATATGTGTTATATAAGCAGAGGGCATGTGCGCCCAAATTCTTCAAAGAAAGAGTACCATAGTGAACTAAATTTTGCTTGTAAAGGAAAATAATTAATAAGCAATTTAACGTCTATTAGAAGAAATTTGGTGAAAACGAGAAGTGTCTGCAATTCAACATATTCAGTCGTTCGATACAGGAATATTGTCCAAATTCGTATCTCTGAAAGTTTTTGAAATAGATTAAAAAGGTAAAACAGATATTAATTTTTGTTCAAAAATAGTAAAAATCTAAAGTGCTGTAAATCTTAAAGAAACTTTGTTTAACATCCGATGCTGAAAGAAAGTGCTTGGATTTATGATTCTGTATTGTTATGAAAGCTTTGTAGGGTGTGTGCTACTTTGCATTTACTTTTCCAGTTATGTCTTCTTAAAATAAATTATATGTATGTAATGTTGAAAGTGTACTTAACTGTTGTTTTACTTTCATGCAATGGTAAACGCCTGCTGTCAGCTTAAGTTGCAGGAAGCATAGTTTCCAGAGTATTCGTCTTGATGTTCCCAAGATAAATGGAAGAAAGGTTTGTTTATTAAGGTGGTTCCACCTAAAATCTCTGCCTTATGTTTCCAACGGTAAAACTTCTGTACATATTTTCTTCGCAATTAGTGTATTCCCAAGGTTGAAAATTTGCACATCGATAAAACTAACTTTAATTTATAGCATGGAATACTTAATGTTTGCTAGAACATAACCATAACTAAGCAATTCAACTTTTGTTTGTCTGTTGACGTCATGAAAGTACAGGTCGCGCAATCTATTAACAGGTCTGATCATTACTGAAACAACAATGATTGACTTTTAATATAATTATGGTTATGTTTTAGCAAGTATTAAGTATCCCATGCTATAACTTAAAGTCAGTTTTATCGATGTGCAAATTTTCATCCTTGGGAATACATTAATTGCGAAGAAAATATGTAAAGAAATTTTGCGATTGCACACAACGCAGAGATTTGAGGTGGAACCACCTGAAAGTGTTTTGTTATTCATCAACTCGTATCCATATTTATGGAATTTTACAGAATTTTTGTAAAGTGGAATGAGCCCAAGTCTTCTGTTGGTAGAAAACTGTCACACGTGATCTGAGGGGAGGTATAAATTTTCGCCATTGTTTTCTCCACTGAACAAACTAATCCTCCAAGACAATGTTTTAGACTAGTGTCATAGAAATATTTATTTTCGAGAACACTTTTGGTTTGTCACGCGGATGCACGTGCATGAATCTTTTGCAGGAAGATTGGTCACTAACAGTAAGCGGAAGTACAATTCACTACGCCTGTTACAGATGTTTTGTTCCAGGTGTGATTTTGCTGGACGTCATCAGACATACTTCTTCTATGATTAAGGAAAATCACTGATGTGAATGTGGAACTATAACAACTTTTCATCGATTTACTAAAACGTGATCATGAATTGTGGATCTTTTTTAACTTTTCTCGAAATCATGGGGATGTAGAAACCAATCCATAAAAAAGTTGGTTAACGTTAACCGTTCTTTGAGTGACGGATTCCTACTTAAGCTACTGTTGTTACGTTCATGCGTGACCCGATTGGTTTATGCAGACGCACAATTTCGCCAGTTTAAAAAACAAATTCACAAGTCGTGATGGTATTTTTAATTAAATCATTGACCGGCGTTCAGAATTAATAACAGTGGTTTCCATTAGTCATAGAAGTATCAACGTCTGGTGAGGTCATATGACGTGGAACTAAGCCGTTATAATAAGCCTAGAAAATAGGATTACTCCATAATTTTTTTTTTTTTTTTTTTTGATTGGAGGTTTAACGACCACCGTGAGCAACTCAACGGGCTGTAAGCAGTCGCCCGTCCCTAATTTAGGGTCACTGGTTCCAGGGAAGGTAGAGAGCCAGTGCCGTAAGACAAACACAACATCCATGCCTCACCGGGATTCGAACCCGGACCCCTTCGGACGAATGATCAGAGGCCAACGCCTTAGACCACTGCGCCACTGAGGCGGCTACTCCATAATCGGAGCTTTCTATATTCCTGGTTCAAGTGCATGCCAACTGCACCCATATAATGAATTAAACGTGTACTCGAAAATAAGCAACACTTCGGACATTCTGCTATAGCCTCACCCTACCAGATTAATTTGGTTGCTGACGATGGCAGTAGAGCAGAGTTGGCTCTTTATTGCAGACCACTGCGTCCAAGCATTCTCACTGTTAGAGAGTTTTGCATTAATGAAAACATCTTATGTTCAGTGAGGAGCCATTGTTTTATAATGCCACGTCTCTCGAAATGATTTGCGGAATCATTTAATTTGGATTAATCACTTCGTCATTTCATTCGGAAAAGTTCAAAATCCTCCACTGGCCTAGTCTACCGTTAGGCTGAATATATGGTATCAGCACTACTACACAGGATTTGAAATTTGTAGAACTGTAAGATGCATAAAATCAGATATTGCATTTTACATGAAAGAAATTATTATGTATCAAATCGTGTTGGACCTTTATGTAACTTTTTGCCTGTCCCGTAGAATAGGTTTATCCAATGGTTGTCATAGCACAATCATTAAGAGCAAGACTTCGAGAATGTTCCTTTGATAAGAATTCCCTTTCCCTTTTGCTTTTTATCATTAAACATTTTTTAGCTCACATTTGGTTTCGTAATTTAACTAGCTTGCTTTTAAAGCGATGGACATCTTCAAGGTGTTGTTTGTCTTTGGAACCGTTGTTGCAAGCCGCTGTGCAAGTTTAATATGATCAGACAATTTTGGTGCCTTTGTATGTTACAAAGAGACTTTCAATTTGAGAAATAAGAATTATGTCCTTTCATCGAGAAACAGTTGTTGTATACGTTTTAGAGCAACGTTCAGGATCAATTTTGGGACTCATCTCCTTATATATGCAGAACAAGAAAGTTCAGCTCAGAAAGGTTTTCATGGATGCACATTAGACGGTGCCACTTGAGCCGTCAACAAAATAAAGTGATACAGAAAAATATGCAGGGCACGGATGTATAACTCCGTTACATATCTCTGGTGTTGTAACTTATTTTCCGCCTTTAAGTTAAAAATATTGTTTCAGTATTACAAGATGTTCCCTTTATCTTTTCATCACAAGATCAGAAACCGTATTTATATTTATTTATAAAGAGTGGAAACCTTGTATCTTTCCTTATATACATCGAAACAGGAAATATTGGAGATCACAAGCTGATTTCACCAAATTTCCACTTTTGTAAACTATGTTATCAAACATTTTGAGTAAACTAGAAACTTTGTAAATTAAAAGAACGTGTAAGTTTTTTGCCTGTCATAGAGGTGCTTAATTTTTTTAAATAAATTATTCAAATTTCTTTAAGTCATTTGTGTAATGCTAAATATTATTTTTTTCTGTAAGAGCGTTCAATGATAAGGTCATAAATGACAAGTAAAAACATTTCTTAATAATTTACATAAAATTAAACAAACGAAAAATCATTGCTTGTTGATGATCTGTAATATTCGCGTTCTGAGATTCTGTTTAAGAGAAACTGATTTCCCAATCATTTCGTTTCCGGCTTTCAGAAATATAAGACTTTACCCTATGAGCGCGTGTCAAGCCTTCTGAGTAATGGAATGTAGGTATATACAATTCGTTCGAAATTTATTTCTTAATATGCGTTAAAAATTTGAATCGGACCTCATAATATAATGCTGTAGAGACGGCTGTGTTTAAATTAACATCTGTCCTAAAAGGTAGAAAACACACAGACCAAATACACAAATAAATTCAATCCTAAGTTACAGAAATTAGTATGACCCCTACCCATTATACTCTACAATAGAAAAATTTGTTCTTTGTGGAATAATTACATCACATCTTCGATACCTAATCACCTCACTTCAGGAACGCTTAAAAATGTGTTTTCTAATTCAAATTAGGACATTTTCATTTAAGGGTCACTGAGTGTGATTCCCAGGGAATCAACTGATTTTTTAAAGTCTTTTTTCGACTTATAGTATACGTTGTATGCATTAACTGACTCCGTAAAATGTGGGTCGCACTTTTCAGGAATACATATTTGATTAACGAGCTACTGGGAATAAACGCCTTCGAGATATATGGTATAAATATATGAATATCTGAGAATCATTATTCCATGTGTAAAGTTTAAAACATGCCGCCCGGTTGCGCAATGGTCTAAGCAATGGCTTCTGACCATTCCTCCGAATAGGGTCCGGTTTCGAATTCCGGTGATGCATGGATGTCGTGTTTGTCTTACGGGACTGGCTCTCTCCCTTCCCCGGAACTAGTGATCCTAAATTAGTGACGGACGACTGCTTATATCCCATTGAGCTGCTCACGGTTGTCGTTAAACTTTCAACTGGAAAAAAGTTTAGCACTCAAGTACATTACAAATCAATCCGTACAGCTTCACTCGAGTATTACTATCAAGAGGAATTAATGTATTTCTATGAAATAAAATTGGGAAGATATCAAGGTAAAAATTATTTCATTAAAATCAAAGTGATTAATTTTTTAAAGATATTTTGAAAGAACACCGAAGAACACGCTTTAAGAATTAGTGCAACTATAACTTAAGCTGTTAATTTATTAGTTAAGCAATGTCCCGGATACTAAACTAAAAGTTTTAAAAAGAAGTTACGTTCCAAAATCTGACGATCTCAAAATATAATTACAATTATATACTAAAAAGTTTGTATGTATATAATTATACCAAAATAATGCAGTGCTAAAAGAAAATATGTCTTGACGTAACGAAAGGGTGTTCACACCTGTTGTTGAAAATGACTTTTAGGTTTTTATTTTAAACTCAACTTCAGTGGGTTCGTTAAATTTGAGCTCAAACGAAATACCCTTGCATGGCTCATTATAAATGCGTACTACTGAAATGTAATTGGAAAGAAAAAACAAGTGGATATTTTTCAAACTTCCATTGGGCAAAATCAATGTTAATTCAGTAATCGTTTGATCAGTGGAAGAGGCGTGCCTCTCTGGTATCTCTCCTGTTGAAGAAGGTTCAAAGGGACGTCTATAGGTAAGCTAATAACGCACGTTCAAGAATATTTACAGTTTTAGTAAACCGACTGTATTCTGAAAAAATATATCCGCGTTTTGGAAATGTCTTTTCTTTTTGAGTAACCGGAGAGTGTAGTGCAGTAAACAAAACTGGTAACGTCTTTATTATTTTGCGAAAACTACAGTAGAGTGGATTGGCATCGATTGCAATAAGCAATGTCCACGTGTCATATCAACTGCAGTTTCCTTAATGAGGTCTCAATACAATGCTCAAGTACCTAATATCACGTGTAATTAGACACACATAAAGGTTTGTAATACGGTCTTTTATCTGTATGGTTAGTTTTCTTTTTATAACCCTGTATAGCTCCTCGTAACATTTTATTAGATAAGAAATACACAGTTGACGTGGATTAGAAACATTAAATAGAAATAATCGCGCTTTACACGTTTTATAAGTGAGTCACGGAAAAATTCTCATTAGCCGCCACCGGTAATTGAACCCAGTCCTTCCAGTTGCGCGCCGGACACACTTCCACTGTGCCACAGCTGCCTCGAAATTCTCCAGACTCACATACGACACACACCTGGCTGGTTGCTTCTTTGGAGCCCCGTACAATACTGGGGTTTCACCAAAGATGAACAGCAGCAACTGGACGAAAAATAAGGCGAATATATAATAAATACACAGTTGACGTGGATTAGAAACATTGAATATAAATCATCGCTCTTTCCACGTTTTATAAGTCAGTCACGGAAAATTTATCATCGTCCGCCACCGGAAATTGAAACAATGTCTTCCAGTGGAACCATGTGCGGCGCGTAACTGGAAGATCCTGGGTTCGATTCCCGGTGGCGGCAGATGAGAAAAACATTTGAGGAACCTAAAAAACCATGGAAGTCTATTTGAAACTGAACGTCTGCTTTATTGTCAATTCTAAATTTTTTGCAGAAGAATAAACACATGGGGAATATACAGACTATTTCTGTGATGCTGGTTTCTGATTGCTGAAGTATTTTTTCTCACGCTGCATAAGGAACAGATACTCCTGTTCCTGACGATGAGCAACATGCATAATTAGGGCTAGTGCTACACAAAAGAAATATTCATCTGGCTGTTTGCAGAGACAGTGTATCACAACTGCCATATAGATACTTAATAAAATATGAAAGAACAGTCTGAAATGAGATGTGCATTTTTTTCAGGACATTGAGAAGCACCTGGAAAATACACGCTGTGGACGGAGCGTTTACTGGCACTCTGCTTGGCAGACTTCAGACGATGCGTGACCATCCCCCATTGCTGCGCAAATGTCATGGATGGTTTTGTGCGCGAAGTCATTGCGATACGGTGCAAGTACCTGTCTGCCCACCCGGTCTTGCGATTTCGAACTCCAGGCCCTGCATGACGATGCGTAGAACCTTCTGCTGTACATTGACGCCATGTACGCATGACGCATTCAGAAATATCACGGCATGATAAATCACCTTTTCTGAGTCAAACGATTCTACATCTTTCAACTTCCGTGAAGTGTTCGTATGTTTGTCTCGTTCTGCTACGCAGCAGATTTACGTCTCACAACCGTACGGTCGCGTTTAGTGACAACAAGTTTAAACACCTGGTCTCTGTACGCTTTCTTTTATATCTCATGATGCAAGGTTTCCGATGGCGTTCGAGTGCCTCATATTTTCATGTGCGTTGCAAGTGTAATCACTGGCATCTCCCATGGTACCCTAAATTACGTGCCTTATATGGTGCCCTAAATTCCGTGCACAAATTACGCGCAAATCTGAATATTCTTTCACGTTGTTGCAATTTCTATTAGCAGCAGTGTATTAAGATAATACAACCTTTGTCACAAATATTTTATTTCTTTAGTCGACCAAAGTTTCCCTGGGTTCTGACTTAGCTTCATTAGGACGAAGAGGCCAGACTCAAGCGAAACCTTAGTCGACCAAAACAATTAAAATATTTGTGACAAACGATGTACCTCTTAACATGCAGAGGACATTTGAGTAAGACAGGTACACAACATATTATTTTAATTTTTTGATAAAACGGAAGACACTATTTAAGCAAACATGATACCAGGTCTTCAAGTTGAAAAAAATATTGCCCTTGGTAGACGGGTTACGAACTTGGACTCAAAACTGATAGACTTTCCTGTCAGAGAAAAGTGCAATCATTGTATATTTTATAAATCCTTCCTACAGGAACATCCCTGTAAGAAAATGGTTGCCATTTTTTAAGAAATAGTACATATTTGTACTTTTCCAGAGATATTCCTCGTTCCTCTGTTCACTATATTTTTCGAATCAAAAACATTATGTAGATCTGAAAGTTTCATCCACAAGAAATGCAGTCAAGTAAGACCGATGATTTCTATTCAATTTTCTGATAAAGTTTTAATCACCAGGAATTAATGTTATAAGTGGGAGTAACCGCATAACTCCAGATTGTTTCGCTAGGGTTAAAATGAAATACTGAAACAATTGAAATTATTGTGTGAAATCGAACACATATTTGATGAAAGACAGATTTCTTCAGAAAAAAGAGGAATATAAATACTTAGTAAAGACAACGGAATGTTTAAGTTGTAGAACAATGGCCGCACATTCAGCATGTGGTGTCATTTCCTTGGTTAAATCTTATCCTAGTAGCACTTAGTTGCCATTGACAGACATTGCACGCGGTTTAAAAAGTTTGGGTTGTTTCTTTCACTTAACAAAACCTAATAAATTTGCCTTCCTTGCTTCATGGGGAAAACGTTTATCCAGATAAGAGTTCAAGATCACGATATTAAACAAACCTTCCCACCATTTTGCTGGCAGGAAGTGTTTTACATATCATTTTCATATATTGCAATTAACAGCTAACTGAAGTTTCATAATTAAAATAAATTTTCCTAAGAATAAAATGAAAATAATTTTCATAAGAATAAAATAAAATTAATATACATAGCTGTTTTTATTTTAACCAAGTCTCATACAGTAGCGAACAAAAGTATTTGGCGAAGTACTTTTTTGACCATAATATTCTTTCTGCTGGACCAAATCGGGTCATTTTGGGATATGATATGTGTTATTCAGTTGTAAACATGACTCATGTGCAGATGGATCGGAAACTTAACACAGATCAGGTACTGAGATTAATCGCAAAGATCACACAAACTGACCAACAAAATAGGTGTGTATCACATTGATTTAATACAACGATCACAAAAAATAAGTACGAGAAAACGACAAAACAATAACTAATACTTAGTGGGATAACCACGAGACTAAATAACAGCTGCACAACGGGCCTACATCGAGTCCACTAGCTTCTCGACGGTGACCTGCGGAATTCGCGCACATTCTGCAGACATCTGATCGAAATTCAAGGCCCTATTCCGGCAGGTTTTCTTCGCTCATCGTCTCTCCAGGTACTCCCACATGTGTTCGATGGGTTTGAGGTCTGGAGATTGGCTTGGCCAGTCTAGAAGTGTGACCTGTTGCTGCTGGAAGGCTGCCTTCGTTACTCTGGAGGTGTGCTTCGGGTCGTTGTCTTGCTGCATGTTCCATCCGGGTGGCATATTCTGGTTTGTCCATGGGAAGACATCGTTGATGAGCATGTTCGTGTAGCACTGGCCGGTCATTATTCCGTCAATCGGCCCATTCCATTGCGACAAAAAGGCGCCGTAAACCATGAGCGATCCTCCTCCGTGCTTGACAGTCGGCTGAATGAACTGGAGGTTGAATCCATGGCCACACAGACGTCGTATGTATCGGATGCAATCACTTCCGAACAAGTTGAACTTGCTCTCTTTGGTGAAAAGCGCCTTACTCCGGTCCGCTGAGGTCCATTGTCAATGACGGCATGCGAACGAGATTCTAGCTCGTCGATTATTGACTCCGATGAGTGATTTCTTGGCGGGGCGTCTTCCATTCAATCCACCAGCAATGAGACGACGGGAGATGGTCATTTGGCTGACATTCAGGTCGTCGCTGTCGCGGAATTCGGTGGCTATGTCCACAGCAGTCAAGGTGGGATCAGCACGAGATCGACGGAGGATGCGTCTATCCTGACGCAACGTCGTGGAACGAGGCCTACCACATCGGTGACTGTTCTCGACGGTCCCAGTCTTCTTATAACGTTGCAGTATAGCTGAAATGGACTGGTGTCGGATCTTCAGGTCCCTCGCAATGTCGGTGACGCAGCATTCCGGATTCCATCATGTTCACGGCCGCCTGGCGAGCTCCAACAGGGATCTCCACCTTTTTACCCATTTCTGAAAACCTAAGATTGACTTATTATCACACTACACATCACAAAACACACAAAAATCAGAAGAAAAACATTAATACATGCAGCAAACAAATGGGTAATAATTGTCGACTCTTGAATATGGCCCATTTCGAAAGGCAAATTTGCTCTGAGCGAAATACAAACTACGCGGCATTGTAGCCCACGAATCAACACATATCATATCCCAAATTGACTCGATTTGGTCCAACAGAAAAAAAAATATGGTCGAAAAAGTGTTTCGCCAAATACTTTTGTTGGCTACTGTACATGCCTTACATGAGATAAGTCACAGATTCTTTTGACGTAAATAAATATATAAAATATCTTATTCAACTAAAGAATTTCGAAATTCCATCCTAGCAATTACGAATTTTGACGACAGCAACATTCTTGTAAATTGTGGAACTGTTAACATTTAATTTTCAATTAGTTTTCTTGCTTCTGTTTAAAGAATAGCATGTAATTTTGCTCATTTAGAATGCTGATTAATTACGAAACAGTGTACCATACCCTTAGGAATTAATGATATATATGCGTATTCGAGTAGTTGTTTGTCTTTAGGCCAGTATATATCTTTTTGTTTTCTTTCTAAGTGCCTGAAAATCACTGCCCAAAAGAATTAAGGGAACAACTTACATAGTAAGAAACCAAACATGTGCGAGTGACGTTTTTGAACGTAAAACATTATTTTTTTGAAAAATACAGTAGAATATTCCGTAATATGGGTGTAAAAGAGCACATTAGCGAATTTTTACTCAGTGTTATCATTCAATGCACATGATCCAATATGCTGTAACACACTATGCATACATGTACGTAGGTCTCTAAAATAAGTAAGAAACTGACGTCATAGCACAAAAATTATCCACGCAGAAAAAGTGCAGCCGTATGTGCCAGAACGCCTGAAAGGTCAGTCAAGTGAATAGGCGTCGTTTGAGCGCTCCGCTTGTCCATTCTTGTATTAGGCGGCGCAGATTTCAGCCGTGGTTCTGCTAAATAGTGCTGATTTAAAACTGTAGCAAAGAGCTAGTACAAAATTTTGAGTGCCTTTGAATAAAACCGAAATAGTAACGCACGAAATGGTTAAAACTGTGTATCAGGATGATGCTTTGTACTGTGCAAGACATTTTGAGTGACACAAGAAATTTATGAATGGTGAAGAATGTCTAGAAGATGGGCAACGCTGCGGTAGGCCTTCGACATCGACTGTGGAGGTTAATGTCAATATCATAGAGACACTGCTGCGCGAAGACCGCCGAAAAACCATTGAGGAGGTTGCTAATGTGACACAGATGTCCGTTGGTTCCCGAAACGCTCAGAATATGCACGAACTGGTTGGAGATTGCATCAAGATAATACCCAGGCACATCGTGCTTTGCCCTCCAGCAGGTATTCCAAGAACTAGGCATCAAAAGTATGGTGAACCGACCATGTTCACCAGACCTGACGCCGTATGACTTCAGCATTTTCTCTGAGTTGTAAAACCAACTTCGTGGGCAGCGTTTTGCGCCAAATACTGAACTCAGCAATGCTCTGATGGGTACCCTTAATCACATGTCAAGGTAGGGATAAGACAACACCTTCCGGAAGTGGATAGGACAGCGGGACTTGTACATTCAGATAGCGGGAGAATACTTCGAAAGTATGTACGAGTAAGTATGTTTTTTGCATTGCGCTTCTTCCCCATGTAAAATCCGTCTCGTTAATTTTTGAACATTACTTGTACCACAAGAAAAATATTTAAAGTTCTGATTCACCTGTAGTAACTTGTGTGGTGCCCCCGAACTGCACAGACCGGTAGATAACAGTGTGGCATGTAATTAATGAGGTTATCGAGAAAGATTTGGCGGTCTATTCGCCCTTGTTAATGTAAGGAGTCTCAACTTGGCTAACAGGCAACGGAGGTGCTGGTCACTCCGCAGTGTGTCTGCTAACAGCGCACCAGACATTCTCAGTAGGGTTTATTTCAGGAGAGCATAATGGCCACTCTATACGCTTGATGCCTTCGTCTTGAAGCATGGCCTCTACTTGTCTTGCTCTATGATATTTAGCATTATCATCCAAGAAAATAAAAAAATCACCGACGGTTGGAGCACAAGAAACGGTTACATTTCTGATAATCTCCTCCCTATATCTGTCTACCTTCGTACCGTTTCGTATGACGTGCATGTTCGTACAGCCACCGATACTTATGCCTGTCCTAAACATCAATCAATGTCCATTGTAATGTGATGTGTTCTGCACAATGGATGAGTTATTTCGCGAAACGTGTTCCCTCCATGTACGAACTCGTAGAGTTTGAGACTACAGACTGATTCTCGACTCGCCACAGAAGGAAACTTGACCACACTTGTCATGTCCGAAATCTTGATGTTCCTCAGCCCACTTTCAAATGGATGTATACCGTCACGCAGTTAAAAAAACACAGCGTTTGTCTACTGTAAATAAAGGCTACTTTCGTGAAGGTGAATGCGGGTAGTTTGTGTTGACTACCTATATACTGTTGACACGAATAGCTCTCGATGAAGCTGTGTAACACTTTTGCGCCTGTTCGGATTGGCTCTTAACAAAGATAATGGTCATTTCTGGCTGTAGTTGGTCGTAGATGGCCTTTACCTTGGCTTTTCTACACACTTACCTTATCCCGTAATCATGTGGACCAGTTGCTTTCGTACAACTTCGACTCTAGCACGACGGGGTGCAAAATCGCGGACCTAGTAGTGGAGAGGGGGAAACCTTAGGGTGATATTCTATCATTTGGGACCCATTAAAAGGTATAACTGACCCTAGGCGTAAACTGTAATTTTTATCACCTTCGCACCTTGGACAGCAGCAAAATATTAATCCACACGACCGAGTTTTTTGAGGTGTTATAAATTTCACATGACACAGTGTTCCTTATTATTTCGATTACCTCAAATGCTCATACTTATTTTGGGTACTGTTTCACTGCTCATAATGGGTGTGCAGATTTTACGTCGGTTTGAGATGGTGTTGCTTTCATAGACTTAGAAATTTATATATGCTTTCATAGACTTAGAAATTTATTTGCTGCCGTACATTATTTTATTATTTACTTTTTTTTCGCGTGCCTAGACCTGTTACAAATATGATAAGAAACATGACCCCGAAGTTTCGAATGTAATAAGTACGTCTTTTGAATCCGTTCGGACGCAAATTTAATTTATCAAAGCTATTCAAAGTCAATGGAACCGGTATGGAAAACAATAGTATCTGACGGAAGAAAGAAGTTTTTCAATCGGGTCTTTAATCCCTCAGATATTGCTGTAAACTGAATCGTGAGCTTACGAACTCCTAGAAACAGAGTTATCGACAAAAATAAGATGTGACTTTACATACCCTGGGGGAAAACCATGCATTATTTTAGGAAGAAAGTTATCTCAAAAGGGTTATCCATATGAGCGATATCGGTCCAAGAAAAAAATTTCCATCAGGTTTTGTATGCAATACAGGAAGAATTTTTCAAATCGGAGTTTTAGGAGCAGAAAACGCAATTTACCATTTTTCTATCTAGCGGAAAGTCAATGGTTTACTTGAAAAATTTGAATTTATAGGAAAACCATTTCACATCGGGAACACTATCCAACGAAGAAGGAATTTTTCAAATCGGACTTTTAGAAGTAGAGATATTGACAAATATAAGATATACATCAATGCCCCCTATCGTAGAAACCATGCATTATTTCAAGAAGAAAATATTTCTAAAAGTTTTGTCGACATGAGTAGTATCAATCAACAAACGACTTTTTTTTCAGTCGAAATTTTTGAATCTCACATTTTGCTGCAAATAAATCAGAAGCGGGAATTAAGTCTTACGCCACCTGGTGGCCAAACCATTTTTTACAAAAATTAGAAATTATGTGCAAACGATTTCCCATCTGGAGCTGTATCCGGTGCAGAAAGAATTCTTCAAGTCGGAGATTTAGAATCAGAGATATAGGGGAAAACGCAATTTACCTTTACGCCCCCTAGGGAAAAGTCTATGAATTACTTGAAAATTTTGAATTTATAGGAAAAACATGTCACACGAGAAACACTATCCGACAAAGAAGGAATTTTTTTAAGTCGGACTCCTAGAAACCGAGATATTGACAAAAAATAAAATATACATCTACGCCCCCTGGCGGAGAAACTGTGGAATATTTTAGGAAGAAAATATTTCGAAAATGTTTACCGATGTGAGTGGCATCGGTCCACGAAAGAGTTTTTTCAATCGATGTTTTAGAAGCTTAGATTTTATGCCAAATACATCAGAAGCAAAAATTGACACTTACGCCGCCTGGTGGCCAAAGTATTCTTTACCAAAAATTTGAAATATTATGCAAAATATTTTTCATCAAGAGATGAATCCGCTGAAATTTTTTTATTTCAAATCGGCGTTTTAAAAGAAGAGTTATCGGGAAAAATGTAATTTACTTTTACGTCCCCTAACGGGAAATCTGTGCCTAATTTGAAAGCGAAACGTTATCTAAAATACTCCTCGACATAAATGGAATCGAAAGATAAAATATTTTTTTCAAACGGATGTTTAGAAGCAAATATATGCAATTAAACGTAATTTTGAATTCGACATCATCTGTCTTGACGCCCTCTAGCGACGAAATTGTGAATCGTAAAAAAAAAAGATGAAGGATCATTATTCGCATATTTCAAGCTTCCGAATGCGAAAAGAATTTTTCAAATCGGTCTAATAGTTGCAGAGATACCGTGGGTACAGACGAACGGACAGGCAAAGCGATAACGTAAGCACGATCTTTTTTACAAAAGACGTGCTGAAAATGGAGCGACAAGAAGAACTCAGATCTGAGACCATGATAAAATGCAGTAGGTTTTGCGATAGCTGATCACAGGTTAATTAATCAGGTATTACCAGAAATATTATCTTTTTTTTTATCTTGTGTAAAAGAGAAAGGAAAATGTACATGGAACAGATGTTTTACTATATATAATAGTTGCTCCCGGTAGTTACAACGTTCTCCCATCTATCGACAAGGTTTTGAATCCCGGACTTATAGAATTCCATGGGTTTCTGTGCAAAAAATGCAGAAAATATTCGCCGTACCTCCTCCACATTTCGAAGTTTAGTCCCAGCAAGATTGTTTTTCAGGCTGCGAAAGAGGTGGTGGTTGGATGGGGGTATAACAGGGGAATATGCTGGATGCGGAATTTTTTCCCATCCAAAATCCTGCAACGTGGTACTGATAATTTTCGCTGTGTGTGGTTTTGCGTTGTCTTGCTGCAGATTTACGAGTGCTGGACGTTTATCCTGCAAAGCAGGGCGTAGACACTGAAGCTGCTAACAGTAGACTTCCCCTGTAATGGTTTTGTTGGGTGGCAGCAGCTCGTTATTGTTTATGCCTTGCATATCCCACCGTACAGACATCAAAACCTATTGTGGGAAACGTCCTGGCTTCGCCACTGATGCAGGCGCATTCCCTTTGGGAAGCCACTACCTTTTGCACTTAATGTTGTGATATACAATTCATATATTACAATCCACTTTCTTTTTTGGGAAGCCACTATCGTTTGCGCTTAATTTTGTGATATACAATCCATTTTTCATCGCCAGTGACAATTACGTGCAAAAATGGCTCTCTTTTTTCACGGGAGAGCAAAGAAGTGCAATTGTCCACACGCTTTTGCAGCTGTTTTGGAGTGAGATTATGGGGTACCCACTTATCCAGTTTCGACACATAACCTATGTCCTGCAGATGCCGGTTAACAGTGAAATGGGTTGAATAAACAAGTGTGGCCAATTCCTTGAATGTTGACTGCGGATTGTCCTCAACAGCAGCTTTCAGCACGTCGTTATCCAGCTCAACAGGCCGTCCGGGTTGCTGCATATCCTTGAGGTTGGTGTTCCCCCGTCGGATTTCCTGGAACCACCGTTGACCTTTCCTGACCCCCAGGGTACGTGACCCATTCACGGCATTGATGTTTCGTGTTGCTACCGTCGCTGAATGTCGATGGTGGAACTCATACAGCAGAATGTGCCTAATGTAGTCTTCTGACGCATCCATTTCCTCTGAGGTTTAGGTACATAAAGACTTCACCTAGAACTACTGATTGCGGAATCAAGTGACTAGAAGGTCTGCTTGCGTGAGCCCTCTTATACTAACCGTGTTCGACGTCATAGTCTGGGCACCAGGGGAATCACTACTGTTGGGTTTGTGCAAAACGACATTACTTCTGGGATGACCTAATATTATTCGGACAGGTAAGTTTTATGTTCGGGCAGGATTTTTTCAAGTATTCTGACATGATGAAATTGCTGCCGGAATTTATTTCACTTATTTTTGCATATATTCACTGCATCGTATTTAACTAATACGTGTTATTAATTCACATTTCTTGTCCAAACGAATGAAATGGTATAGCTGGAGGCAATATTATTCCACAATTTTTTTTATTGAGGGTATAACGACGACTGTGAGCGACTCGATGGGCAATGTAGTCGACTGTCACTAATTCTAGGTCACTTATTTCCGAAATGGGTGAGAACAATTCCGTAAGACTAAAACAAATAACATGGTTCACCGGGATATGAACTAGGATCCTTCATGGACGAATAGTCGTAACCCATCGCTTAGACCACTGCGCTACTGGGTTAGCTGTCGTACTACACTGCTGGAATTACTATACAGTCGACAGACTGTCTGCATTCCATGGCAGTGGATTTTCACTACTTTTGCTTGATTAATATTGCAGAGCTACGAAACAATTTAAGATAAATACTTAAATCACGTTGCTGCTCACCAAAATAGATTTACACACACTACTTCGTTCATAGCAAAATTATTTAACCGACAATAATTCCTAACTTTTCAGGAGATACACAAGAAGCTCTCCAGTTTTGAAATGTGCATTATTATAGAGTTACACTGAATTTCTGTCAGTTTCATCCTGGAAGTGCTGTAGTTCTCAGTATTCAAAATACTCATGTCTTCGAAGTGGCACCTAACAAGTAAGGACAGGGGGGGTATGTACCCCTACAAATCACAAGCTGTGTAGGCAAGTATCTCAGGGGTTCCTCTGGGTACAAATTCTTAGCAAGCATAATGTTTCAATATTTCTTGTTTTGTATTTCCCATTTTTTTTGCTGATGTTAAATGAAGTACCAACTTGCTTTAGGTATTCCTTTGAGGTTACAAAGCGTTTTTCCAAGTAAAAATACGCAGCTGTGAGGCTAAGTCATTCGTGATGGCGCTCCGTCACCACACAGTGGCAATGTCTCACCTACTAGGCCCATAAATGTATAGTCCACTCCAACAAAATGACAGAACACAGATTTCCGCCGCACAAGGTGTAGGTAAACCTTCTTCCTTAAATATCGTGGCTACATTCTTCGACATTACGTTGGGCCGAAAAGTATTGAAACGGCTTTAATTTTTTCCTCCAGGAGGATAAAAAAATTGTGGTCATTTCTCGAGTGGTCGTCAATGCGTAAAAATCTGATGCTTTTGTATGTGATTTTCTTCTTGTGCGCCTTAAATACTTTAGTTAAGATTTCGTTAATGAAGAAATTTTCAAAAAAGAAAACAGGAAATAATCTCGTTTAATATATAATAAACTGAAGTTTTCCTGCATTATGTTACAAAGAAATCATCCTAGACACATAGGAAATATTAAACTAATGGAAATAAATTTTAAAAACTTAATCTAGAAACATAATTTTTGAAATTATATTACGTATTTGAAAATATCTCAATTTGGAAAATCGTCATGAAATTAATTTAGGAATGAATACAACCCTGATATCTGATATTTACGTGCTTGTATATGAATCCCTCATTTCAATGTAAAAACATAGGACATAACAAAGGTTTACCAATTTTTCAAAGTTTTTGGTGTGGATATCGTAGAAAGCACGATAACAGGAAATATATTTCAATAATTCTGCAGCGGATACTTTGTTTACAGTAAAAATTTCCATTAAAAATTTATATTTAGGTAAAACATAAAACTTTGCTGATAATGTAATGTAGCCAGAGTTAATGGAGCTGAATTTTTTCACGAAGTTCAGTAGAAGGTAATTTGTGTTTGCTTGAAACGAAAGGTCATACGACTCGTATTTGGTTTAGCAAATGCGTTTGGTAACTTCTTCGTACTTTTCATAAAATATGTTTAATTTTGAAAGCAAAATTTACTTCACTTCACGAAGTTAGTCATGCAAGTCTAAATTTCAAGTTAAAAAAAAAACAGAGTGTTCTGATAAATTCCTCTGGTATGTTAGAGAATTGCAGATAATGTAATAATTTGTTAGACCACTAATGATTTAGAAAAAATTATACGAATTGAGTTCAATCAGCGAATTATGCAAATGAAATAGTCTTTTCTTTTTTCAAATACACATACACCGGACACTGAATTACAAACTTTTATTCAATGCTGGTTTACACATTCTTTATCCCGAATTAAAGCACGTATAAGGCTTGGCATAATTTCCACAAGGTGTTGAAGTGCACCAATGTTTATATCGTAAAAGGCTTTCACGGAAGATAAATTTTTTCACAGATCTGTTTTTTAATATGTCCTACACACTCTCAGTGTGGTTCAGATACCGGCATTCTGATGGCCAGAAAAGTAGGTGGAAGTCGTTCTCGTGTTCGCAGAACCACTGCTGGACAGAAATTACTCGATGGGCAATAGCATCGTAGTCCAAAGAACAGCCTTAACCTGAAAGATAAAAATTCACATTGTTAGAGAGATTTGATCTGCGACAAAGTTCAGATAATCCCGGGAAGGTACTTGAACTTCCAGCAATATCTGATGTCCCCTTTACGTTCCATCAGACAAATCCCTCACGCCATAACACCAAGTCCAAAAACTTGTAGTGTGTTTTCAAGACAAGCTGTGGCCATTGATTCTAGGGGCTCCAGCCAAATTCTCTGTCTACCGTCGATACAGAATTATATGTATCGCAACTCGTCGAATCACATGACCTTCTTCCAGTCGTTCAGTGTCCAGTTACGGCGTTCCTGATATCACTTTGGACGAACTTTTCGGTCCTTCGCAGGAATAAATTACTTCCGTATATCGAAATTACACTCGGCCAAAATCTTTCCTTTCAAATCCCTGCTCATAATTCGCAAAGATATGGGTAATGAACAGCCTTCATTGAATGATGCGGCCATCTGCTGCAAGCCGGAAGTCCTGCTTCTTCGTACAAGCCTTCTCAGATGAGTGCAATCTTGTTAATCAGAGATTGTCGTCACGACACAGTTACGCCATCACTTTTGTATAAATCCCGGCTGCTATATGACCATTTCTGCTTGCGACGTGAAGAAAATGTGGGTGCTACTTAGTTCCCGTACATCGGTCGCTTAAAATGTTTAAGAAACTACAACTGTAATGTAAATTATCAATCACTGATGGAATAAATTCAAAGCACTTTTGCTTTTGTCTTTATTTTTGTTTTACTCGATGTACATATGACTTAAATAAAGACCAAAAGGATCGTTTTCGGTGCTTATGTATACGTTGAGTAGATATTAAGGCGCCCTTTCCGAATATCTTTAATTGGGTATACAGCTTAGATTTTCCATCAGCTCAACTCACTAGAGGATATATAAGTACAACCAGAGTAGAACACATCTTTTAACATGCATTTAGAAGTAAAGTGATTCTGCTAAAACGAAAAATAATGCGGATGTTACAACAAATAATTAGAAGAAAATGAACGGACTTACTTTGGAGCATGATCGCGTGTAACTGAACGGCAAACGGGCCTACAACCAGCTAACACCCACCATAACGAAACAATAGGAATGACACCCGTTTATGTTTATAGAAAAAAAGTATTTCAACGCCGTAATAATATTTACATTTTTTTTTGAAGAATTCAAATTCTTTTAGGTGGATGAAATTCAAAATTACAACAAAACATCCCTTTTCCCACCGTCATACCATCTGCCTGTGATCAACCACGAGATTATACACTGAGTGCCTACTTTTTTTATGACCACCTGACAGTTTTAAGCAAATGAGTTGCACGCTGTTGCTGCCACAGGGCGAGGCTAGTATAAAAAGGAAAAGCTTAGTGCTTGCGAGTACTAGTGATTTTTGGGTGACAAGATGGGTAAAACATGCGATTTGATGGACTTTCATCATGGGATTACTGTAGGAGCTCGGAGCCATGGAGCGAGTATCACCGAAACCGCCGCATTCGTAAAATATTCTAGAACAGCTGTTGTTAAATGGTTTAAAGACTGAACTGTCAGCCAAAAAACTAGGTCTCTACGTGCAACGTGTGGTCGTCATCGACTAGCGACTGCTCGGACGGTACGGAGAGTGTCCAGACTGGTAACAGACAACAGAAGGGCAACAGTGCAGTAAATTACAGATCGTCGTAATCAAGGATCCCCTCAAATGATCTATGCAGGCACTGTTCTCCGTAAATTGCATTGGATGGGATATGACAGCCGAAGTCCTGTTCGAACACTTTTCTGTCTGCAGTTAACAAGGGAAAACATCTCCAGTTCACACAGGAGTACACGGATTCGACAATCGATAATTGGAAACAAACTATGTGGTCCGATGAATCACATTCTCAGTTGCACCATGCCAATAGCCGAGTGTGTATTTAGCGGAAACAGCACAAAAGCATGGACCGCAAATGCAGTGCTACAACCCTTCAAGCTGGTGGAGGAAACGTTATGGTTTGGGTAATGTTTTCCTGGCGTGCTTTGGCCCCTTTAATTCGTGTTGATCAACGTCTGACTGGCACATCATATTTAAACATCGTTGCGGACCAAGTACATCCTGTCATGTGGATGGTTATCCCAATGGCGGCGGCTACTTTTAACGAGATAATGCGTCCTGCCATAGTGCTCGTATTGTACATGATTGGTTTCTGGAACATGCCGGTGAGTTTACTTTGCTTAGGTGGCCCCCACAATCCCCAGATCTGAACCCCATTGAGAATTTGTGGGATGAAGTTGAAAGAGCCATCAGACAGCTGGATCCACAACCCTGCAAGCTCACACTCCTGGAAAGTGCTATTCATCAATCATGGTCTTAGATTCGACAAACAATCTATCAACATCTCGTGGAGTCCATGCCGCGAAGAAACGACGCAGTATTATAGGCAAAAGGTGGCCCAACGAAGTACTGAGGGGGTGGTCATAATAAAGTGGCCACTCAGTGTATATACTTTAAGTGGTCCGTGGTTGTGACCTCGTGCCTATGCACCCGAATCTAATTTTTCAAAAGGCAGGATGTTTGCATTAACAAATGTGCATATCTGATATATTATGATTCCAAAACGCAATTTACCGTCACTTTTAAGACAAGTATTAATCAACTAACCACCCTAGCCAGTTATTGTCCATAGCTATTAACAAGTACGGGGGAACGCACATCTGAAAATATAACTGCTTCTGGTCACAAGCCTAAATTAATATCTTTCTTCGAAATCTGGAAAGTTCTTTTTTTCCTAGACAGTAGAGGGTAGAGTAAAAATTACTCCAATTCATAAGATTTCGTTTTGTCCTATGTTTGCATTGTTTTCATTTAGATGCAGAGCTAGTTACTTTTCCCCTCCATGTGGGTTTATTAAAACGTGGCGGCGAAATACACGCGAAGTATTGAACTAGTTATTGCATTATATTTGGAAAACCACCTAAAAAGAAAAGAAAGGATAAATGATTAGCTCTTTCCGTGGAAGTATAAACAATACAGTGTTGTTTCAGGTAAAGACCATAAGGTTGTTTTATTTAGTATAAATAATGACCTACTGCACCCTGACATATTTCAGATTCGTATGCATGACAGCTCTTCGGCATAAACTTCTCGGTCTGTTCAATTATTATGCAATTTCATGGCACCAAAGTTTCAAAAATTATGCACCGTAGACCATAAAAGCTGCTTGATATTTGTAGTTACTATGCTTTTTTATGTTTACGTGTTTCTTTGTTTTGAAACTGTGAATGCGGTTTGTATCATACATTCATATATTTTAGATCAAATATTGGACACCCTCGGGACATATAAAAATTTAAAAAATATCATTTGATCTAGATAGACTACCATACGCCATTAGCTTACATGCACCGAAATCGAACATTCGGTAATCTGTTTCCGTAGTGGTAAAATAGCTTTACCTTCATGCAAACTGAAGGAAGCAAGATGCATACAGCATTTCTGCAGAACTGTGCGTCAAAGGATTTCTCTTCTAAGGTGACGTAGAAACCTAAACCATAACTGGATGACACGCCGCTAAATATTTACCGCCCGCGAAAAAAATAAGGACTCTAAGGGATTTTCGAGCGTTCAAGAAGGTGAAACAATTTTATTTTCGAAGTGACTTGCATCACGTCAAGGCAGTTTGCCTCAACTAATCTTTGTAACTGCTTGCACTTTAAATACTATATACCTTTTCTTTTGGTTATTATACAGAACATATACTCTGAGAAAGAATATCATCGCTTTCAGTGCGTAAGCATAACTTTTATTTTAAGCAAATGTCCATTTCCTCACAAATCCTAATTATAGAAACCGCGACTTCACGTATACATCTTAGGGTAAACATTGTGGATCAGTATTTAGCCAGATTTTCCAATTTCAGTGATACTTCCAATTTTACAGGAATGATACTGAATATTCCTTTAAATTTAGAACATATTAATTACAAATAAAAATATGAGTTAAGAACTAATTAACATAGGAACTATTGAGCATATGCGATGTGTTATCTGGACGATTATAGTTCATTTTGCAGTACTCAATCTTAAAGCATCACTCAGCATCATTGTTTAACAGGCTGTTCAGAATCATACGAAACGGATTAAAGACCCTACTTATGATAATCTAAGTATTCGAGAACACAATGGAATCGTTTCTTTTCTTTTTTCCGGGTATCAATGTATATCGAGGACCAGTAACACCTCGCAGCTCCGCAAACAGAGTCCTTTCTTTAACTTCGACCCACCGATTCTAGGGATGGGACAGACACAACCACATAACCAATACCTCAGACTGTTATCTAAAGCCGGTCCAACTTGCCTAAAGTATCAGAAATATATCACTATTTCCACTTCGGGTGTGGAATCCGAGTACCACTCATACAAATGTTCAACACACAGCTAATGACACAAATCCAAGAGGGGAACAAGGGCACAACTCGGACGTATTGTCAGACGTACCTCAGTTCAGTGTGCGACTCAATACTGGGGCCAAACCTTTCAATGATTGCTATTCTCCGGTTCAATCCAGTTCGGGACCATACTAGGATGAACGATCAGAAGAATCACTAGCGCTAAATTAGTGATGGAAAACTGCTTGTAGCTCATCGAGTTGATCACTGTGGTGGTTAAACTCCTAAACAAACAAAGAAGGAAGAGCTCTGAAGTCGCGTTAATCACCCCATATGATAGCCGTTTTACAACTGGGTACGATGAATTTAGCTTAGCAATCTAACAATAAGATATACATTTACCAAGACTATTTTAGTGCCTTGTAATTTCGTTTAATAACTTATTCATTTTCAAAATTTAAGAAAGATTCATCAAGAGATGCCATATTCTCATTATCATGGACTTCAAATGCCGACTTTGGATTTGTAGAAGGGAAACTTTTTTTTTTATTGGAGCTTTAACGACCACCGTGAGCAACTCAATGGGCTATAAGCAGTCGCCCGTCCCTAATTTAGGGTCACTGGTTCCATTGAAGGGAGAGAGCCAGTGCGGTAAGACAAACACAACATCCATGCCTGACCGGGATTCGAACCCGGACCCCTTACGGACGAATGATCAGAGGCCAACGCCTTAGACCACTGCGCCACCGGGGCGGCAAAGGGAAACTTGAGAACTTATATTGAAATTATGCCTAAGAATCGAAAAAAGCGCAAAGTGTTACGAATAAGAAAAGCAAGCATTTGACCTGTTGAAAATGTTTTATCTTTCATAGAACAAACGAAATATAATTACCACAGCAAAACAAAGCAGCCACTAATTTGAAATGTTGGTGTGAATAGTTTTACTTGCAATAATTATTTAAAAAAAATATATACCAATAAAAATTATAAAGTAGTTACTTTCACGAATGTTTCTTGTTCACTAAATTAGAGCTTAATTATTTAAAAAGGGATTAAATGCTTGTTTTTAAATGGGACTAAGTTTCTCCTTTGCAATTCTTGTTCTCTTTTAGTAAACAGAATACTTAAATGCTACGTAATTTAAAATAGATTTAGATCGGTTATTTAAAAATACAGTATATAGTATTAAAGCTAAAGGTGCAAAATCTTTGGGGAAAATTATTGATTGTTGTAACAGAGATAATCTAATTTCAGATGCGTAATCTAATTTCTCTTGAAACTTTGGCACCTCAGAATTAACGGAATGACTGCACTCGGTGCCAAAAATTTCCATCACCTTTCATACCGTTTCCCCCAACATGGAATTATTTAAAATCCAGTGGTGGGCGGAAATTAATTTTCAAATTGAAGAACTAATTAAAATAAATAAGATGGATCCGCGCTACGTAGCTTACAGAGTTTTGGTTTGGTGCAGCGTTTCGCATTTGGTGTTTGAAGAATGTGTTCCGAGGGGTTAGGGATAAAAATTTGTAATGTCATTTCCATGAAATTACAAGAAATATGTTTTCTTAAGCCGCACGAAAGTTGAAAATGCATTAACAGTTTACTTTTATTTTTGTAGATGTTTTGGACACGAGTGCTTACATAGTCAACAGCATTTTGATCGTTCTGTATTGTGTTTCAAAATCATTCGTGTGCGAGTGACACCCACAGCAAGGAAAGACTACTCAGTGACAATAAAAGGTCGCGGAATAGTTTGTTGTTCCTGATTCTGACGTAGAAACAACACGATTTATTTCTAGCTGATGGGGTGACCTTGCAGAGTTTGTACGTGCTGCCGTAGTTCACCTGAACTCTCAGAACGTCGAAAGTCCGAGCATCGTTAAGGCAGCATTGGGGTTGTAGGAGTTGGCGAAAACTTACTTCAAGTGGAACATCTTGGCATTAGTACTTTCTTCTGTGAAATCATGGATTACTTGGTGAAGACTGGAGCCATGGTAAAACGTGTTAATGAGAAGCAAAAGAATGATATTATTTCTTCAAATGAGCCTCAAGATGATCATCTGAAATCTTGTAAAACGCATTCAACTGACAAAATTTCTTAACATTGCTTAAAGATGTTCAAGTTATTGGCATTACATGTAGTACTAAAAAAACGAGAGTGAAGACATTACGTTTGTCGTTTCATTTACTGGAGGTGATGACTTACCACGCCTATGAAGTGTCATTTGCAAGAAGTCCTCGGATACGCGGTAAAAACATAATGTTGAAACTGATTCACAAGTCAAAGAGTTTGGGAACCGATGGTGTACTGGATCAATGCTTCGAAACCTCTTGGAGTAGGAATCAGAAAGTTTTACGTTATCTGTAATAACACATCACAGTAAATACTTTGAACTTAGCAATAAGAAAAAATCTTTAAATTGGTTCTACAAGAAGTATTTTGCTTTCCAGAGACTCGAGTGCGGCTGCCAGATCGATATATCTGGCAGTATCTTTGGTAAGTTAAAGATCAACTTGAACTCCTTTAATTCAAAGCCTTATTCATTTGGTATTAAAACATTGCTATTTTTGTTCCACAAATTGAATACAATATCCATATTTTTTTTGGTTTGACACATTTCAGTGTTCTTTGTCAATATAGTAATTTTCATCACAAATCTTCAGCATTGTCATCAAACGTTCTTTTGTAACTGAAGTGGAGCCTTTAAGCCATTGGTCACAAAAAATTAGGGATATTGCATGAAATGACGGATATATGTATCTGACATAAATAACACTTTTTATACGTAATAAATTGCGAGTGCCAATACCATTCTTTTCGGCACTCATACTTCAATGCAGAGAGTTAAAAAATTAGTATCCTGTTCTTGAGTGTCGGGAAAAGGAAGAACACCAAGATATCTGCACGGAAAATTATAGATAGGTTAGAATGGGGAACAGCATTTAGCGCAAAATAAATGGTTGGAAATTATCCAGCTAGGAAAAACAATGGCGCAGAAAACGCAAGAAAAGAGCAAACACGTGCGTGAATTCACTGATTACTGAGAGAACAAAGTTTACGGATAAAATGTACTACCATTTTTCGGTCAACATAACAGACGAGATGCTGCAAAACGACGAACAACAGGCGTCACGGATACCCGTAGCATGACGAGGTGGATGTTGGATATAGAATCCATCGATAAATTTTGCATTCGTTGCAGAATTTTCTACTCAACATTTGCACAAGAATACTGCAACGTTGAACTGAACACACGAAAATTTCCATGTTCGATATAATACTTGCATATGAAACATTTCCAGGTTCGATATAATACTTGTATATGAAACATTTCCATGTTACACATATCATTTGCATATGAAACTTTTTGAGACTTACGTTTTTATTCAGACTTTCGTCTTGTGACAGGTTTCAATTTGTGAAGAAGAAATCTCATACGCAAAGTCATTAACCGATAAGAGGAAATATTAGCTTTAGCAGAATTTGATAAACGTAATTTTTTATGCTCTTTTAAGTACAGAACTGGGAAGTAAATAAGTTTATGTTGAATCAGGAATAAATTATTTGAACAATAAATTTGGCAACACAGAAATTTTAAACTAAGTGAGGGCAGGAGTTGAACGGCAGTTTCAGAAAACGATGTAGTTCTCTGATTCACAGTGGATTCTTCAAACTCTTAGAAAATTATATATACATATTTAGGCTGTTCTCCGAGATTCAGAGGTAAGCTTCTCAGAGAACGTACATCTGTCAGATTAATGTTTGCCGATGGAACTAGATGTATGTTGATGTATCTAATTTTTCGGTAAAAACATTTGGCCATCCGTAGGGGTATATATCAGATATGCTTCATTAAAATTATCTTCAAATGGATCTACAAAGTTCGAATTTCCGTACAATTTTGGCAAACATTTCGAACAATGATCCCTGTGTCCTGTAAACATAGGATATCATTATTCAGTTAGCAAAGCAGAAAAATGCAATATTTAAATAGTGTTCGTTGGTACTCGCTTTCGGTGATCCTTATCTCAGCCCTCAGAATTCTCGCTTTTCTGGACTTTTCTCCTTTAACCAAGTTTTTTAAAAAATTGTTTGTCATGTTAGTGAGTTTTCTTCATAGAGATGTAAGATACTGTTTTTTTTTCACAGATTTCACCACTTATGCTGCAAGTCAAATTACGTGCATGATCAAGTTTTTTTAACCCAGCCCGCCCACTGGCGCACGTAGGTTTCTCATATTTAAACCTTATTTGGGTTTACATAAAATTATAAGCAATCTATTGAGCTGAGAAGTTTTATCTAGTATTCCTGTCTGGTATAAAGTAACCCTTCAGCATAGAAACTTTGCGGTCATACTAAAACCTTTTAATCGATTGTTGCCTAGCAACGTACAAACCTAAAAATGGTACTTAAAAAGAGGAATATTTATGAAGTTTTTTTTTTAAATACGTACTTTGGATAAATTAATGCAAGAAACAGGAATACATATAATTTTCCTTCGATGTATAAATACTTAAAGTGTTTTTAGGTTGAATCGGATACTAGTTAATCAAAGTACATTATTTGGCTGCCGAGCATTTGTCAAAGCACTGAATTTCACTTATGAAATTTAGTTCACTTTGCTCACTCTGTTCACTTTTTTCAGTTCATTTTATATTTAAATTCAAGCCGTGTGTACGACAATTTGCACCAAATTTTGCAATCTTCTTTTTTGTATGATGAAAACAGAAGAGACTAATCTTATGTGCAGTTTTTAATTAATAGTCCTGCCAAAAGTTCATTCAGTTGAGTCAGGTATATGAACTATTTTTGGTGGAGGGTGAATTGAAATTCACTTCGCAATTTGAGGATCACCAAACCAACAATAAATTTGTAATTTCATTATTTTGTAAAATACATTTTTCGAATGTTTTAATGCAAAATGTACCTAAATTCTATTTTGAGCTCGATTCGAATGTCACTAACATAGTTTAGCTCGCTTTACGGCAACCTGATTAGTCTCTTCTAATAGAAAAAATTAGGATAGGTAAAAGCGCCTGTTAAGACAGTTTAAATATGCACTAAATATAATTAGAATAATACACAGCTTTCCCTTAAGAATAATGTATAAACTCCCAAACACAAATGACCAGAAAATTAGAGGTACATCGTCCTTCAATACCTGGGATCACCAATTCTATGCCCGGCAGAAGAAAGGACGCAAAAGATGAAAGTGCAGAACTTAAAACTAAAACAGAAAACACCGAATAATAATACAAAAAAAACATTACTCCACCCCTTTGTGAATTTATGCCGCATGTATAAAATCATCCTCCTCAATAACCATTTTCAACCCACTACTTAGTGAAGGTCAGCCCAGAACTCTTCAAGAAATTTCTTTTTGAGCCAGAACCACGAATGTGAGTCAGTCATGCTCTTTGTGTTCAGCCATTCATCTCCCATATGGGTTTCTTTTCGGTCATTTGATCTCCCTTGTAGTTAATTCTTTAAGCAATAGGACCAGCCCATTGTCATTTTAAAGATTTTCCCTGATTCATTATGTCATCATCTCCTCTGACTTTTGCGATTCCTGAATTACTTTCCTATCCTGCGTGTTTATAAAAAGCATCCCCTATATATGCGTTTTTCTGTAGTTTGTTTTCTCTGAATGCATGTTTTAGTTAATATATATGTTGTTGATCCATCAATAAGAAGTGGAAATATGTAAAGATACAGGGGTTTACCAAAATAATGGAAACACCGACTGTGACAGGAGTACACGCAATGTGTCCTATTCAAATCACAGGAACGAAGTTACCCTCATATGAGATGCAAGTGGGGTGTAGTAAGATGATCGCTACACATTTGCAGTGTCCTAGTCACAAGTAAAACAGCTGATGTATAGTAATTGTGAAAAATGTCAGACTTCCGTGACATGCAAAAAAGGCATGATCGCGATGGTGTAACACGACGAACTGTATGGAAGATTATGACTACCTATCGAAAAGGACACGGAATCCAAACGTGAGTATACGTTTCGAGCGCAAGTATACCTAATAAACTTGCATCTCAGTATATATGACATTGAACTCTATCCACCAGATAAATATGTCAGAACTTTTCACCAGATAAGTATGTCTTTGATCGTTTTGACCTCAATATATATATTTTTGATCTTTGATGGCACCATGTAACATGTATTTTTATATTTGTATCGAACACAAAAAAACTTTTTCTGAAAAAATCAGTCTTGAATTTTAAGTTTATTTTTTAAAAACCACGTTACTTTACTACTCAACTTGATTTTTCATCACCTTGAATGTATCAACAAAACTTCTAAAAAAAAAGAACCCTAACCTTTTGTTTTCTGTAAAAAATAAGCACTTTTGGGGCCTTACTGACAAAACAAATTCGATACTATGGCCGAAAAAAGAAATTGGCTCTGAATGAGCATACCAAATAATATATTCCTCTTTCCGTGATAGGAAATGACCCCTACAAATGAAATAAAATGAAGGATTTAGATTGGAAAAGAAAATTTCTTTCTTCGAGAAGGAAAAAATGTTGAAGGATTATGGTTTTATCTATTTTTTCTTATTTTTCACTTTTTTTTTCTTTTCCCAAATTAAATTTTTTGGGGTAAGATAAATGATAAAACTTCGCATATTTCTCTCGGCCATCATCCGGAAAAGGAATAGCGATGTGCTGGAGCTGGGGATTTTTTTCTTTTTTTTATTCGCTCTGCAAAATTCAGGTAAGGTGGTCAGTTTTCCTCAAATTCTACAAAAAAAAAAAAAAAAAAAAAAGAGAAAGAGAGAAAGAAAAAAAGGAAATCCACCGACAGAACACAACTGATGATTTTATTTTCAAAGCCATTACTGACATTGCATTTGAACGGAGAGCGGCACAGTGTGGCACGACCACACAGGGGAACTAGCAATCGTTCTTCAAGGAAGAAGAAGTGAATATGTATTTACCAAGGCTTAATGGTTACATAAATCACTGAAACAGCTGAACGAACAGGTCCATTACCTTCTAATTCACTACAGAATAGAGACATGATTCATTGTGTCACCATTCAGATATGCAAAGCATGGAGGGAGCACGGTTCCGCTCATAGCACACAACTGAAATCTAGGAAAACAATTATGAGTTTTTAGTTGCTTTCCCTATTTTATAATTAAACAATTTAGCACAATTTTTATGGGAAAAAGTTCTTAAAAAGCAGAGCAATTCCAGGGCGGGTCGTCTCCGCCAGTTTATGTGCGTGTGTGTGTGGCTGACCATTCCGGAAAATGTATTTATCAACCCTTCTTTCTAGACCAGTGCAATTGACTTTCCGCAGCTTTTCAGTTCCGGCTTTTAGTGACGTAAACAGAAGCTACCTATTGTTTTCGAAAACTGCTTTGTATAACACCAAACCGGACACCGACGTCCGTGTAACATGACAGTGACGTCACCAAAGAAATTAACTTCTCTAATGACAATGCCTTAAACTTTTAGAACGGCTTTGCTCTGTACCTGCAGGAAGGGATAATGGAAGAAGATGATTGCTATATCTTTATTAGATTTGGAATAATGTCACGCCTTAGGACATCAAGTACAACATCTCGAAATCGCGACCCACAGGCTAAGCATCAAATGAAACTGATTCTTTAGATACAAATCAGTACTATTAATTTATGGACTATAATTGCGCAGAAGATTTTTGTGATGTTCTTTCAACTTTTCCGTGGTTTTAATGGTCTGTCAGGTATTTCGACTTCAACAGAAAATAAATAGCACATTTAGCATTACAAGATTAACCGATGGATTCGTTACTGAAATTAACTTTAAGATATAAAAAATGCTTTAGTTAGAACAACGAGAATTAAAAGTATAGTATTTGAATAATGTATAATATTTAAATAAATAAACAAAAGTCAAAGCATCTGAGTCTTGATTTATGTTTTAACTCTGTTCTACCACATTAAACATAGGACATGCTAAAGCTTCCATTACTATTTGGGAAGCTTCTACTCGAAATGTTCTATTCGTTGCACAATTTCGCATTTTTTCTGAGGTCATGTGTTTAGATATGAAACTACGTTTAGTGTATGTCACGTGTTGCGAAACACGTGTTTATAAAAGCAGCTTGTGCAAAAGCGCAGGATCAGTCCCTTCAAGTAATGCAACCGCTAAAGCATATTAAAACAGATACCCTAAATTTTGTTAAACGTTCTCCCATTCTAGTGGTCCGGCAGGAATTTCTAGTTTCACTGAAATATTCGCCAGTATGTATTATTACTTGGAAAGGACAAAAATATACTGAAATATACTCTTAGGATGAAACAAAACATATTTAATTTATTTTAGTTGGCATAGCGAAAAATTAACTGTGAAATACTCGCGACCTTCAAATAATCTGATGTCGAAATCACGTTGTCAGTGGCGCACTTAAAGGTGTTACCTAGGGCATGGACACTCTAGTGATGTATCATTTGGTCTTTTTCATTCATTGGAACTGGCTTTTTATTTCTAAATACAATTGTATATGTTTTCAAATATATATTTTACGAATCCTTGGAATCGCACCTTTATATGAAGGAGGTATTTATTTTTGCTTCCCAATATTTTGGAAAACTCTTTGCCCGGTGAATCTATTTATTTGCATCTAAAATAATTTTGGCCATTCCCATCGAAAAACCGTGGAGTTGCCCCTGAACGACCGTTTTAGAACCTTCGTAGACACTTCACACTTTCATTTCTAGAGACGCCTATCGGAAGTTTTTTAAAATTTCTATTACAGTGAGACGTGGTAAAACTAGAAATTGTTTGTACTGATATGGTGCTGTAATAATTTAGATAAAATATTTATATATATTGTTCAACCAAAAATGTAAATTGTCCTTTTCAGACCAACAGAAAAATTAGTGCCAGGGCAAGGTTTACTGGATGTTCAGCAGATCATACGTTGCTTTAACGAATAGCATATTTAGCAGGTAGCTTTTCGAATATGAATGAACCTATCACAATACGACTATTTTCATCGAGTGGAAATTATACGAATAATGTTAAAATTCTGGAAAGAAGGGACTGAAAACTTTATCCAGTGTTTTAGTGCCATACCCACCTTTTTGACATAAAATGAACTCGCTTTAGATCACTATGCTACGAACAACATCTAGTGTCTCTGGAATTGTTTAATGGTGAATTGTAAGGAGCATACATGGCGGCACGTTAGCTATGAGATGGTTTGAGCTCAGCACGTTCGCACACTTAGTAGCTGTTAGTTCCACTGTGTTTCTTGAACGTGTGTTTTGTAACGGGAGCCAGAAAGATATTTTTGGGTTTGATCGAGTTTTAAAGTACTCTGAGATATGGAATTCGAAGATATTTTTTGTATTTTTTTTATAAATAGGTTTAGAACTGGCAACGTTATGCCGTGGTGAAATTGCCAAAGATTGCTTCCCACTACAAGATCTTCAGCTATTTGCCAATGATTTTCTGAGTGAATATGTCTCATCGTTTTGGACAATTCAAGTGTCTGAAAAAGAATCACATGAAGCAAAACGAAACCAACAGATATTAAGATAAAATTTACTGGAGGTCCGTGGATGTGCCAGAGAAAACAGTAAGTGAACACGACCGCTGTAAAGCACACGTGTAAAAACGTCGTCCAATCAACTTACGGCACCCCGCAAGAAAACACACTAACTATAAAACGTCCGGTACTAAGAGTTACGACCGCTAATTTTATGAAACACGACCAATAAAAAGGTCACGTATTTTTACCTTTCACAATTGTCGACAGATTGCTGGACATCAGCACAAACTATCGTACATTGCGTGCCCGGTATGGACATGCCTCAGTACAGAATATATATATATATATATATTTCTATGAAAGAACTAATACTTTTCTATTAAGATAATCCAAGGTTAGAAAATCCTCCTTCGAGGATTTCTTACATTACACGAAATCATTTCGAGAGCATCTCAAATGACGCACAGCCTCGAGTAGTTTCCGAAAACAAATGAGCGATTATTTAGAACAAAATTTGAAACATGATTAGTTGATAGTTCTTAACATATCAATGCAGTCCTTGGAGCGAGACAGCTTAAGAACAACGGAAGTCTTCTCGACAAGTTTCTTTCGTTAATTTGATTGTTTCGTGTTCAATGTTTCAAGATATTTCCATAATTAATTAATGAATTATTTGTACTTGATTATGCCTGTCACTTGTTCAAAAGTCGTTCTTTGAAAACTGTGTCTCTACATTTACAAAATTTTTTACAGTATTTGTGGCAGAAAGGTTTAAGTATAAATGAGCACATCGTAAAGCAAGTGTTAGGTAAAAGTTCTCCTGCAGATCTAGAAACGCTTGGAAAGCGGCTCATGCGGTGAAGTGTACGTTTATGCTGCAGCCTGGCTGCTGGCACATAGATGCTCTATCAGGCACCTCGCTGCTTTCATGTAGCTGCGATGCTCGCCATTGAGCATTTACCATGCAGCTGTTCACATCGCTTTTATTATTATAGGAATCACGACTGTATCTCTTATTGTCAAACAGACTTTATCAGTGTTATGGCAAGTTTTACAACCACTGCATATGAAGCCACGAACTGCAGAAGAATTCAAAGAAATCGCCGATATGCGTTTCAAAAAATGGGGATTCCCTAACTCTCTAGGTTCGATCGATGGAAAGCACATCCGAATACTTCGTCCTCAATGGTCAGGCTAAATGTTGTTTAATTATTAAAGCTACTTTTCAATAATTTTTCTGGCCGTCAGTGATGTACACTGTAAATTTATTTACATTGAGATCGGAGCCTATGGAAAACAAAGTGATTGGGGCACTTTTAGAAAGTCTGCCTTGTATGACAGAATGAAAACGGGTGTGCTTAACATTCCTGAAGATAACTTCCTACCAAATACTGACATCCAAGCCCCCTTTTTGTGTTCATAGGTGATGAAGTCTATCCCTTACTGTGATCGTGATGAAGCCTTATGCTGTGAAAACTCTTCATGAATCTAAGGAGAAGTTCAAAAAAAAGTTTAAATCACAGGAAAGCTCCACAAATAAAACTTGCTTCTATAAAAACACAACACGGTTTTTAAAGATTCGAGAGAGATGACAGCGTTGTTTTCATACTTGTTTGGGAAAGAGGGTTAACGGACGAGAGGAGTGGCCTTCAAGGAACCAATCACAGCGTAAGTTTGAGGATGTATGGCGATAGTCGTTGCTCAAAAAAGAAACCAGTTTGATATCATTGTTGTGGCGATGATCGCAGATAGCATCGCTGATCACGATAAATGAGCCTGTAAATATTTATGGTTTTATTTCAGCATCGCCAGGCGCCCATGTGCACAGCTCGGCGATGCAGCAGTTTAAACGTACCCTAAGAACGCGTTTCGTACTTTTCGTTGGCATCAGGTTTGGTTTCCTGATAAATTTCTTCAGAAGTAATGTACTCTCACCAGTAGAAATTGTATCATTCCTTTAGATCAGAGGTTGCAAACTATAAATGACTCGCGAATCCTTTTAAACATTACGCTGTTATGGGGAACCACAACATCTGTTTCTGTTAATCTAATAAATAACAGTTTTGCATGTGTATTCTCGGATGTCTCTAAAACTTACAGTTTCTTACACGGAAGTTATATTATTTATAGAAATTCATGTAGCTTAAAAAAATTATTTCAGGAACATAAATTTTGTAAAACTGAAAACCTTTAAAATGAAGAAGTAAACAAATTGTATTAGACAATATAAATTAATTGTTAAATAACAGAAATAAGAAGAAAATATTTCTCAAGCAAATGTTAAACGATTTATAATGGTAACAAATAAATCTTGCAAAATAATTAGAATGATATTAGTGCTTACGAATCAAAGTAAGTCACAAACTTGATAGAATTTCAGGGCTTGTTTAGTACAACAAAGTTCATTAGTATCCAGTTCGACAGAACACCTTGGTAGTCTCAGATCTCGTTCATCAAATTTGTTTCGATGTTTTGACTCAGCGAGATATAGGTAGAGAAAGCTTTTTCGTGCACATGAGCAGTTGAAAATAGAAAATCTATTTTAACAGATCGTTACTAAGAGAAAGATGCTCTTATTTTAACGCAAGCCAAACATTTGTAAAGCGTTCACTCTTAAACAACATTTGAAGTACAAGATATGTCCAAATATAAATAAGATTGTCTATCAAAGAGATATCAGTAGCCAACGACATGAAAAGAACGTCAAATCGATTACGAATACATATTTATTTCTGTGAAACAGGTAAAAACTGCTCCTTAAAATACACCATTAGGCATTTTCAGAGACATTTGATGTTGTTCGTAGCATTGTGATCTAAAGTCAGTTAATTTTATGTCAAAGAGGTGCTTATGGTGCTAAACATTTAATACAGCTTTTAATAACATCTTTCCAGAATTTTAACATTATTAGGATACTTTCCACTTCATCTTGAACAATGAATGTAGTCCCATTTTAACCTTGTGATAGGTTCATTTATTTTCGACAAGGTATCTGCTAAATATGCTATTCGTTTAAGCAATGTGTGATCTGCTGAACACCCAGTAAAACGAAAAGGGTTTTCCCCAAAGTAGTTAATTCTTGTCTTAATTCAACAAACGTGTAAGCACATTGCCACGTCAGGGCAAACCAATATCAGTGTGTGTCAAAACAGTAACATGCTCGCAGACCATATCTTTGCATATAGAAGTAAATTGTATGGTATTATTTGGTCTCGATTTTAAATTGACATATCTAAAAGCTTCGTCGAGCACACATTTTATTTCGTTCAGTATTTGTCTCGATGGCAAGTTTTGTCTATAATACAGGAATGCGTCCAAGAAATATTCGCACATATATATTATGATGCTCGTAACTTAGCCCACAAAATTTCCGGTAATCAATTTTGCACGACCTGCACAAATTCCTGAGAAAGAAGACCATTCAATTTGCTTTTGTTCAAAATACCAGTCGGTTAAACTGAAAATGTCCTCAGCAGTTGCACGTATTTTTAATGGGCGGCAAAAAGGGGTATTTTCCTCCTTTTCACCATTATTCATGTATCGTGAAAGTACAACTGACATTGCAAGATTACCAATCTCTGTATCTCATCTTAACCCTTTAAAGACCATAACGTCGAAAACGCCCGTACGTACAAACGGCCATAGCCGCCCTAAACGGCTGTCTACAGTGACTCCGATTTCCTACTCTTACTTGTTTCTCAAATTCTCTCGACCTATGAGGGATCAGCAGGAGTCACCCTCGGTTATTATTGTTGCTGTTAAACGAAGAAGTGAAACAACAGATAGTTTCGAACGTCATGGTATTTAGATTGATACAAGATTTTGGGGTCATGGTCGTTAAAGAGTTAAAGCAGAACGGGTGAATAACTTTTCCGTACCAGCTTTATAATAACAGATTCAACATCCGCTGACATATCGTGGATTTGGAGAGACACGGTGTTGTCATGTCCAATTCTTTGAGAAATAATCACCAAACATGCACTTGATAATTGCTTTCGCACACCCTAATGTCAGATTTTCCGCAATAGTAAGGGCGCCCATAGCTTTTCCCATTTGGTAGCTTAGCAAATATTGGGTTAATACATAAGTTCATGTCGTAGTTTTCACCACACTACAGGAATGCATTACATCAGAAGAGAAAACAAAATCAATTACCTATGTATTCCACCCACCCCCATCTTTTGCGATGGTATCTAAACGTGTGGAAACGTCTGCAATGACATTCTTGACGAAAAGGTGCAGGTTTTGCTGCGAAGAACTAATCAAGAAAATTCTGGCGATCAACATCATTGTTGAACGCTCTGCCACTGAGTGCATTCCACAGAAATCGGAACAGGTTATAATTTGAAGGAGCGATATCTGGGGAATAGGCCTGCTGTGGAAGGATCACCATTTAATGTCTTGAATGGCCATTTTTAGTCATGATGTCAAATGTTTTCTTTTTTTGCGTTGATGGTCCTATTTCTCGGCAGTATTTACCAGCGAATAATGCCTTCCATGTCCCACTAAACACACAACGTGAACTTTGCAGAATGAAGGTCATGTTTTGGACGTGGCGCGGGCGCATTGTTGGAGTTTAATGATTCCCACCGAGGCCTGATATTCACGTACAGATACCATTTTTCATCTCCAGTAGCAATACGTGACAGGAAGGGTTTGTGTTACACTCAGAACATTTGCGATAACGGGCAAGCAAGGAACCCCTTATGGCAACACTCAGATTATTTTTGTACTCGGTGAGAGTGCGAAGCACCCAAGCATCGAATTTTTGAAAACGTTCGTAGGTGTTTCACCACTGTGGTCTGATCAGAGACCATCTCAGTGGCCAATTCGCGTGTGGTTTGAAGCGAATTGAAGGGGATGGTGTGGTTTAAACAAACCTCATCTAAAGGAGATAGACAACCGGAGCGTGGGGATTCGTTAAGGGCAAAATTGCCACCACGGAACAGCTCAAACCATTTGCGGTCTGTCCTCGGAACAATAGCATACTCCCCATACACAGCACAAATTTGTTGAGTAGACTTGGTGGATGTGGTTCCCTTGATAATCTCACGCAGGAGCAGATCACGGAAATGTTTATTCCTCTCTACTTCACATTCCCTACTTCCGGATCTGAAAACCAAAAAACCATTAGATACAATCACACAACGCAATATGATGTGTATACACGATACTAATAGCTACAATTTGATATACAACTGGCCAACTGCCCCGTCACTACTGACGTGGAAAACACACGTGAAGTAAAACGGCTGAACTTATGCATCAACCAAATATGATATTTCAATTGTTTTTTAAAAGTCTTGATTGCGAAATAAGATACACAAAATAATATTATACCTTGAGTTCTTTGGATTTTCGTTTTTAAAAATCAACTGGTTTATTTGCATGACTTTGGAGCATAATTACTAAATTACGAGACAACAATGAAGGTTCTAACCTGCTGTCCGCGAGGACGTCTCCGCAAATGACACATTGTGGGCATTGATAATCTCACTTCCTGCAAATGAAAAGACAATTTATTATAATCCCACTGTATTAACTTTTTAGCACGTCTTTTTCAAAAAAAGATGGAGCTTATGTTATCGGTTAGTCCGTCTGTTCATCTATAGAAACGATATATCTGCAACTATTAGTCCGATTAAAATTTTTTTCTTTGGCATTGAGGAGCTTGACATATGCGAATGATGATCCTTTATTTCGTTCATTTAACAATGTACAGTTTCACCGCTAGAGGGCGTTAAAGCAGATGATGCCGAATTCAAAAATACGTTTTATTCTACATATTTCCTTCTGAACATCCGATTGAAAAAATTATTTTATCTTTCGATTACATTTACGCCGAAGAGTATTTTAGATGCAGTTGCTTTTCCAAATTACGTATATATCTTCCGCTAGGTGGCGTAAAAGTAAATTACGTTTTCCCCTATAACTCTTCTTCTAAAACTTCGATTTGAAAAACAATTTTTTCAGCGGATAGAACTCCTGAAGAAAAATCTTTTGCATATTATTTCTAATTTTTGGTAAAGAATTCTCTTTTTTTTTTTTTTTTTTTTTTTTTTTGATTGGAGGTTTAACGACCACCGTGAGCAACTCAATGGGCTATAAGCAGTCGCCCGTCCCTAATTTAGGGTCACTGGTTCCAGGGAAGGGATAGAGCCAGTGCCGTAAGACAAACACAACATCCATGCCTCACCGGGATTCGAACCCGGACCCCTTTCGGACGAATGATCAGAGGCCATCGCTTAGACCACTGCGCCACCGGGGCGGCGCTAAAGAATTCATTAGACACCATGGGGCGTAAGGATTAATTTTTGCTTCTGATGTATTTAAAACAAAATCTAAGCTTCTTATATCTGCACTGAAAAAATTCTTTCGTGGACCGATGCCGCTCACGTTGATAAAAATTTTCTTAATATATTCTTCTTAAAATATTCCATGGTTTCTCCGCCTGGGGGCGTAGATGTATATCTTATTTTTGTCAATATCACTACTTCTAGCAGTCCGATTTGAAAAATTCCTTCTTTGTTGGATAATGTTTTCCGCGTGACATGTTTTTCATATAGTTTCAAAATTTTCAAGTTATTCATAGACTTTCTGCTAGGGGTCGTAAAGCTAAATTTCGTTTCCCTCTATATCTCTGCTTTTAAATCTCCGATTTGAAGAATTCTTTCTGCGCCGCATACAGGTCCTGATAGGAAATCGTTTTCACATAATTTCTAATTATTGTTAAAAATGATTTGGCGACCTGGGACGAAGTCTTAATTTTAGCTTCTGGTGTATTTTCAGCAAAATATGAGCTTCTAAATTATCGATTGAAAGAACGTCGTTTATAGACCGATACTACTCATGTCGACAAACCTTGAAGGAACAATTTCTTCTTAAAATAATGCCAGGAGCCGTAGATCTATGTCTTATTTTTGTTAATATCTATACTTCTAAGGGTCCGATTTAAAAAAATCCTTCTTTGTTGGATAGTGTTTCCGATGGGAAATGTTTTTCTTATAAGTTCAAAATTTTCAAGTAAATTATAGACTTTCCGCTAGGGCGCACAAAGGTAAATTGCGTTTTCTGCGTTATTTCTGCTTCTAAACCTCCGATTTGAAAAATTATTCCTGCATCGCATACAACACCTGATGGAAAATATTTTTCATATATATTCCAAAGGTTAGGTAATAAATTGTTTGGCTATCAGGGAACATGAGTATTAATTTCTTCTTTTGATGTATTTGAAACAAAATCTGGAATAATGAAAATTCGACTAAAAAGTTTTTTCCTTGGACCGATACCGCTCATATTGAAAACCCATTTGAGAACAGTTTCTTTCCAAAATAATGCATGGTTTTTACACCAGGGGGCGTAAAGTCACATATAATTTTTGCCTATATCTCTGTTTCTAAGAGACCGATTTTAAAAATTTGTTCTGTATTTTCTTTCTGCCTTTCCGGTGCGATATGATTCTCATATAAATTCATATTTTTCTTAACGCACAAGTCTGAAACCAGAGGGCGTAAGATCACGATTCCGTTTACAGCAATATCTGACATTAAAAACCCGATTAAAAACTTCTTTTTTCGTCAGATACTATTGTTTTCCATGCCGGTTCCATTACCATTGAATACCTTTGTTAAATTTAATGTGCGTCAGAACGGATTCAAAAGTCGTGCTTATTACACCCGAAAATTTGGTGTCATCTTTCTTGTTTTTAGTACTACATGTAATGTCAGTGTTTTGAATATCTTCAAACCCTTTTTTGAAATTTTATAAGTTAAATACATTTCACTGGATTTCAGAAAAGCATCTTGTAGCACCTTTGAAGAAAGAATTTAATTTTTTTGCTCCTCATTACCATGTTTTGCATGGTTCTATTTTTCAAAGAGTGATCCATGATTTCACAGTAAACAATTTCTAATCACAGGTTTTTCCGTCTTCAAGTTCAAAGTTTGCACAAGCTCTTACATAGCCAGTGCAATATTAATGATGCACGGGCTGTCAATGCTCAGAGAGTTCCAGTGAACTAGAGCAGCACGTTCGTACACTGAAAGCTCATCGCACAAGCTTGAAACTACAACCGATTTCTTCCTACGTTAGAGTGAGGAGAGCAAACTCGCCGCGGGGGTCCGTCTCACAGAGATTTTTTGTAAATCATGAAACAATACTGATTACCCTCTCATGCATTCTGTCTAAATCAAAACGAGTGCCCAATAATTCTACAAAAAATAAATAAACGCTTCATGCATTTCAACTTGCTTTTGCTTTGAAAGATACATTTATTGTAATTTTTATGGAGGCGCTGTTACAGAATTTGAGCGCAGACCCGTTGGAAAGCTTCCGGTAACCGCTGGCTTAATGGTAAGGTAACAGTATATTATTCGGAAAAAGCTTTTTATAAATTTAATCACAAATTCCTTCTAATATACTTGAGCTTGTAATTGATTTGATTTGTCGCCTTTGACCAGGCATTTTTAAATAAGGATGTTCCCTTTCAAGTGGTTTCTTGACTGAATATGTGTTTTGAAACTTCCCAAACGTTTTTGACAAATTAAATGTACATAAAAAATTTATGGTACTGAGATATTATTACTTTGATTCCTGTTCGCCCGAGATTGTCTGTACTTTTGATTGGCGCCGGATTATCTTCCCTGTGGATATCATTTCGTATTTCCACAAATTATTACATGGGCTGCTACCACTGTCCTCAGCCGTTAGGACTCAATCATGGTGCACCTTCAGTTAAGTTCAATTCAATCAGGGATTTGGGGAAATCTTGATGGCCCGCTCCGGTGGCGATTTGGTCTAAGCGTTGGCTTCTGATCATTCTTCCAAGATAGGTCCGGGTTCTACTCCCAGTGAGGCATGGATGTTGTGTTTGTCTTACGGCACTAGATTTCCTTCTTCTCTGGAAGACGTGGCCCTAAATTAGGGACGGGCTACCACTTACAGCCCACTGAGTTGCTCACGGTAGTCCTTAAAAATCCAATAAAAAAATCTTGATGGAAATGAAAACTCCCACTGTTTTACGGTATTCACAGTATTAACACTTAGCGAAACATTTTTTATGTGATATCTAATAGTATAGATATACACTGCCGGACAATTGCTAAGGACGGATGACAATAGCAACGATAGCAACCATGAGATAGAAGGCAGGAAAATGTGGAAATTAGCATAAGTGCGGGATACAGTAAGACGTGTTGTGCGTATGCAAATTTTGGATTGCCGAACTTGTTCGTGACGTCATAGCGCTGATAAGAGATATAAAGGATTTGGCGCGTATTGACCGTTGTTGTTCAAACACAAAGTTGAAAGGGAGAGAATCAATTGACGAACTTGCAATTTTCAGAATGTATTCCCGACATCACCTAGATGATTGTACGCGTGGCCGTATTATTGGCAAGATTGAAGAAGGGCTAAAAATAACAAATGTTGCCAGGGAGATCGACGTCAGCCACAGTGTTGTTTGAAGGCTTTGGAAATCATTTCAAACAAATGGAGAGTGTAGCAAACGTCACGGTGGAGGTTGTGTTCGCAGTACGACACCTGCAGAAGATCGGTACATAGTGCTATCAACAAAAAGACGCCGGCGTAACACAGCTAGTGTGGTAGCAAATCGGTTTATGGCTGCTACTGGCAAGCGGATCTCCCGACAAACTGTCGCCAGACGTTTGCATGAAGGAGGACTACACGCCCGCCGTCCTGTTGTGTGCATCCCATTATCCAGACGTCACCGTACCACCCGTTTGCAATGGTGCCATCAACATCGCAATTGGACTGATAACGACTGGTCAGCTGTCCTCTTCTCAGACGAGAGTAGATACAGTCTATCATCTGATTGTCGACGACAACTGATCTGGCATGACCGTGGTGCTGCATATTATCCAGCAAACATACAGGAAAGGGACCGATATCCGACATGTAGTGTCATGGTATGGGCTGGCATCATGATCAATGGCCGTACGTCCCTCTATGTGCTTCCAACTAGGATTATGACTGGCCAACGATACATAAATGTTGTTCTGCTACCTCATGTTAGCATGTTCCGTGGTTCTGTCGGTGATAGATTCATTTTCATGGACGACAACGCAACATGTCATCGAACAGTCGCTGTACAGGAGTGTCTTGGGAGCGAGGATATTCAACGACTGGTATGGCCAGGTCGTTCTCCAGATCTGACTCCCATTGAAAATGTGTGGGATGCTTTGTGGAAGAGTCTTGTTGGTCGCCAATGCCCTCCAATAAACAAGGACACCCTCATCCGTGCACTGACAGAGGAATGGGATAAATTACCCCAACAGCTGCTTGAAAATGTTGTGCAAAGCATGGCACGACTGTGGAATCTTGCATTGCCCTCCATGGTGGCCATATCCCGTATTGACATCTTACGCCGAAACGCCTGCGGACGGTAATTGCATTTTTTTCACGTTTACGTATTCTGCACAAAATGGCCTGTTTGTCCCTTGAACACTTTCAAAAGCCTTCTGGATTTCAGAGCACAATAAATTGTCTTTCTTGTAATGTCCTGGCATTCTGACATTATTTTATTTCACTTGGCATTGAACCACACTTACTTTTTTATGCGCTATATAGCCGTTTATGATTCGTCCTTAGCAATTGTCTAGCAGTGTATTACAATTATTTTTGTAAAAACCTTCTGAAGTACATTCTCGTTTTTCATGTTATTCTGCATAAACCATTACTTCATTTACATGTTTAAATAATATGTTTGAAAAAAATGTACGAATATGAATTTTTTTTTCTTTTTACTGATCTGAAAATGGCTTTGCAAATAACACAGCTGTGAGGCAATCTTACAGCTGGATCATTAGGTACAAAGTTTCCTCTTAAGTTTTTATAAAGCATTTTTTAAACACCAATCATTTTTTTTATTTGTTTTAAATTTTCCAAACCCTATTGCTTTTAGTCTTCAAAAATTTGAGCACAAAAAATCAAGTCCTTAGCTACTGTATAACTTTGATCTAAAAACTAATTATTAGATTTGTTATTAGTTCATCTGAATTTATGCCAAAGCGGTATACTTGCCGATGTATCGCAAAACAAAATACTTCCTGACTGAGATAATTAATTTTGAAGAAAAGAAAAAAAAAATTACGATTTTTAAAATCTGCGGGACACAATACTGCATATTAAAATTCACCCAGATTTCACTGTCAGCAATCTCAATCCGAAAAAGGAGACTGACCAATTTTGAAAAGAAATCAATAATTTTAGTTACTATATTTCGTTTTCCCCATACATTATTGAAAGCTGAATTACCCTTTGGATAAATTAACATTCACGTATTTAATGCGAAATTGCATTTTTGTTATTAATCTTCTACACGAATCCACATCAGCAGATATCTTTTCCACATGCTCCCTCTAAAACTAATTTCCGACATCATATGCAAAGTAATCGACAACGATGCTTTTCAAAAAGGGTAATGCTCCCTTGGGGGTGGGGGTTTGCGTGCGGATACTGCTGAGGATATAACAAAGGAGTAGACAACATAACAGCTTTTTACTTGAGCTATATACACTGACGGAAAAAAATCCCAACACCAAGAAGGGTTTGTGTTAGATAAACGACAGTTGGTAGGTGGTGAGAGTACATCTGTAAGATGAGGTCTATGCGAATTTCGCGCTCGGCGCATACGTGTGACGCTAGTAGCGCCCTTCGGTACATGCAAAGCAGGTTTGCTGTAAATACGCGCTGTAACATTCGTGAGCGTTAGTTATCGTTGAGATTCGACGCAGTGTGTTGATGTTAGTCAAGAATGCCTTTAAGAAAACAAAGAAGCCATTATCAACAGCTCACGGAGTTTGAACGAGGTCGTGTAATAGGGCTACGAGAAGGTGGATTTCCTTTCCGCAATATTGCAGAACGACTTGGCAGGAATGTACCCACTGTGCATGAATTTTGGTAGCGGTGGTCAAGGAAAGGTACTGCCTCAAGAAGACCGGGTTCCGGCCGGCCACGTGGCACTACTCAGAGGAAATACCGCCGTGTATGGCGTATGGACGTGGCGCATCGTACCGCGTCTGGGGCTGCAATTCGAGCTGCAGTTGCCACCACAGTGACACAACGAACTGTTACCAATTGGTTACTTGAAGGACAGCTGCGAGCCAGAAGCCCTGTAGCGTGCATTCCACTTACTACAAACCACTGCAGTTTGAGACGTCAGTGGTGTCAAGCTAGAGCTCATTGGAGGACGGAGTGGAGATCTGTTGTGTTTTCTGATGAAAGCCGGTTCTGTCTGGGTGCCAGTGATGGCCGTGTGGTTTTTAGAAGGAGGCCAGGTGAGCGCCTGCAACGAACCTGTCTGCGGCCGAGACGCACTGGGCCTACACCTAGAGTTATGGTCTGGGGAGCAATTTCCTATGACAGCAGGAGCACTCTCGTGGTTATCTCACGCACTCTGACGGCACAGTTGTACGTCGGTCTGGTGATTCAACCGGTTGTGCTGCCATTCATGAACAGCATTCCAGGGGTGTTTTCCAACAGGATAACGCTCGCCCGCATACCGCTGTTGTAACCCAATATGCTCTACAGAGTGTCGACATGTTGCAGTGGACTGCTAGATCACCAGATCTTTCTCTAATCGAGCACGTAGGGGACATCATTGGACGACAACTCCAGCGTCACCCCCAACCAGCATTAACCGTCTCTGTATTGACCGACTAAGTGCAGCAGGCATGGAACTCCATCCCACAAACTGACATCCAGCACCTGTACGACACAATGCATGAAAGTCTGCATGCTTGCATTCAACATTCTGGCGGTTACACCGCTTATTAATGTACCAGCATTTCAGATTTAAAATGGCTCTTCTCGCGCTTACATTAAGCTGTGATCTTGAATCCTTAGTCGAGTAAATATGTTACCTATACAGATGTATTGCCGCCATTTCATTCCTCTTCCACTATTTTTTCGTGGTGTTGGGATTTTTTTTCCGTCTGTGTACTTGGTCAATAACATCTAATACAACCCAAGGAAAATACTTGTACTGACGTGCTGCCACCTGTCGTCCATCGTGGAACTACTTGGGGCCGAATACGAAAAGACACCCAGAATAATCATTTCACGATGAAGAATGATGCTTGATTTCTCATTTTTTAGCATACACACGCAAAATGATCTCGGGCACTTAATACTCAAAAGCATATTTTGAAATATATGTTTATACTATTCATATTATTTGGATATTTAGCCAGATCCCGGTTTAAAGAAATTCTATTATCGAAACACAATAAAAATTATTTCACTCGACTTTCATTAGGCAAATTAAATTGAGATATTTCTCAAAATGTAATATAGTTTTTGAAGGGGTAATATTTGAAGGTACAGGATACTGCGAAAGTACTTTAAGAAAAACGTGAAATTCCATTTTAATGACTCAACATCCTTTAATATAAAATATATGATGATTAATACTTTTAGTAAGGAAGTATATGACCAAGGACCCAGTCTGACTCAGGTAAGCGCGCGCCAACGAAAGAACTGATGTTCTGCCATTATTCCCCTGATCTGTATTCAGTGTAAAATACTATAATTCAGAAAGTGTGGGCCATGGTTGGTAGTATAGCTATTGTATGTTCTAATCTGGAGTTATGCTTGAAATTCCATTAGCCGTTAGGGCTGAATCACTATGCACTTTCAGTTAAGTTCAATCCAATCAGAGATTTGGGGAAATCATGATGGGGATGAATATTTCCCCCTGTTTTACAGTATTCACAGTATTAACAGATTAGGATAGAAAAAAAGCTTTTCCCATATCTAATAGAATAGATATATTAAAATTATTTTTGTAAATTCTTCCTGAAATACATTCTCGTTTTCAACGTTATCTTCCAAATACCAGACCATCTACACGACTGAATAACCTATTTGAAAGGAAGCATATAAATTAAAAATTTTCTTTCCCTCGTTCCAGGAATTCAATAAGGCTTAATTTGTAAATAACTCAGCTGTGCAGCAATCTTTTAGCTGAATCCCGAAATACGTTCCCTTTCAGTTTATTAGAAAATAATTTGTTAACACCAATTATGTTTTTCATTTGTCTTAAATTTCCCAAAGCCTATTGCATTTGGACTTCAAAATCTTGAGCACAAACAAAATCAACACTTTAATAAACAACTGTGTTGTAAAGAAAATGTTAGAGTAATTATTTATCTGAATCAGTGCCAAAACGGTATACTTGCCGATGTATCTCAACCTGTACCAAATCGCAAAACAAAATGTTTCCCGACTGAGATAAATGGAATTTGAAGAAAAAAAGTCTGACGGTTTTTTTAAATCAAAGTACAGATTACATAAGGTATTTAAATTCAATGTATAGATTAACATATTTTAGCGACGAATAAAGAAATTCATATTTAAAGGACTTCTTCAAAACATATAGAAAAAAGTGATCCGTTTTTAAAATAAGGGTAATTATTGTAAAGTAGAAATTCTGTTGGCCAAACAAACAGTTCTAATTCTTAATTGATATACTATAGTAGAAATTTTGTTGGACGGAAAAGTATAAATTTCGAAAGTTAGTGTCTGGAAAGTAACATAGGAGTGAGTTCATTCTCGCACAGCCAGAGAAAAAAGATATGCAGGGAACAAAGAAAAGACAAACAACATCCCAAAACTATGCCTCTCTCAAAAAAGTTAATGTTTTAAGTTGTATTAACCTAAGTCGCTTACATTGTCTACATGACACCGAATGCCGATACACGGCGACTGATAAGCAATGGGGCAGATGACAATCTTAGCCATCGATAAACACCGTTGGATGCCCAAAAGTGTGATATCTTGTAGTCTTGCTGCGCACGCGCGCCAATCCCTTATGATGGAATGCATGAGATCTAGGTCTTTGGAAGGCCGCAGTGATATCGTACAGTGCTAATTTGGAAAAGAGCAGAAAAATTTCCTCGTATGAAAAATGACGGCATTACAAGCCGTAAGACCAGTTACAGAGGGTGAGTCGAAAGTTCTTCAATATTTCGAATACTTTACGTCTACATACGTACCTTTACGACGAAAGCTGACTAGCATTTAAAGTATAGATCATCGTGTTGCCCCTTCTTTACCCATCTGTCTGCAAGTTCTTCGATTCCGCGGCGGTATTAGTTCTTTTTCTTTGAGGCGAATAACTCGTTCATCCCAGCTGCCACCTCCTCCTGGTTATTGAAGTTTCGGCCGCAAAAAAAGTGGGCCATGAACCGGAACAGGTAATATTCCAACAGGGCAAGTTCCAGCCCATATATAATGAGCGTGGCATCAGTTTGATGCCTCAGCTTTCAGAAGGTTTGCCCGGGTCGTTCGCGCGGTATGAGGCCGAGCAATGTGTTGCTCTAAGAGATCCCGCTTTCTGTTCACCAATGGCGGGTACTTCTTCATCCTATATATAAATCAAAAGCAAAATTAAAATTTTCAATTATTTAAAGTACTGAAAATGGATTGGGCGACACATGTTTTGTTCAAGCATCTAGCGATACAGTTATGATACGTCAGAAAATACCCAAAAAGGCTTTCTTTTGTACCACAAATATGAATTTAGGCATAAATGATGCTGTCATGCAATTTGAAAACTGTTTTCAGGTTATTTAAAAATAATAGCCAAGTTGAACATTGAAAATCCAATATTTTTCATACTACAGGGTTATAGACATTTAGATAACATTCGAATCCGTGACTGGAAAAGGCATGCAACATCTGTTGCAAGAAAAGTAGAATCGCTTTCTGAGCCCTCAGATTGAAAAAAATAACAGTTTTGCGTAATAAAGATGGTAAAATTTATAAATAAAATAAATTAATAAAATTGTAATTGATCATTGTTTTTTACTTTGGAGGCCATTACGAAAGGGTTTCAATGATTGGTTTCGTACTTCACGCCCATGTACATGATCTAATAGCCCCAAGACTGACATTCACAACGGAAGGAAAGAATGATGATGATTCGTGACGATTAGAAGATGTAATACCTTAACTGTCAATTTCACCCTAATGGAAAAATTGAAAGTAGGCGAAAAATATTATTCATGGTAAAAGATATGCTAAGGAAAAATAACTTTTTTAATACGTCTCGCGGAAGCAGAGGTAGCAAAAAGAAAAAAAAAGTTTCGAGATTTGCACACCTACTGGGAAATCTCTGCATAATATTTAGTTCTTAATGCTCCTCATCTCTGCTGTAGCGAATGGCATGAATTAAAAACTAAATTTCTCAATAGTGTATTTGAAGCTGCAGTACAGCTGCAAACTGAAGTACACAAACATCACCTACAGACAGAAATGGAAATTACAAAAGTCCACATATACTAGCCTAAAGTGTTTTACAAAGTAAATGACGTCCGATGTTGAAAGGATCTGTTAAATCGGATATTTTGAAGTAGATATATTGAAAAGAACAGATTATACATATGTGCTCCTACCCCAGCGGTAAAATTGAGCATTATTTCGCGAAAGAAATACGCACAAGGCGTTTGCTTAGTTAGCAGTAGGCTGTCTCAGAGAAAAAGAAGTTTTTCAATCGGGTTTTTAGTCCGGCAGATATTGCCATAAATGATAATTTAACATTACGCCCTCATATTGAAGACTGGCGCGTTAAGAAAAATTTGGAAATGCATGACCAACCTTTTTCAGCGGAAAGACTGTCCAACACAGAAAGAATTGTACAAATCGGGTCCTTAGAAGCTTAGTTATGAACGAAAATATGTTGTGTTACTACGCACCCTGGTGGAAAAAACATGCCGTTTTTAAGAAGAAAGTATTCTTGAAATATTTTTTGGTGTGAGTGGTATCGGTCCACGAAAGAAGTTTTTCAATGGTGTTTTAAAGAGCTCAGATTTAGCTGAAAATGCTTTAGGAGCAGAAATAATCGCTGACCCCACCCTGGTAGCTAAAACTACTTTTCCATTTTTTAAAAATTATATACAAATTATTTTACACCAGGAGCAGTAGCTGATACTTAAAGAATTTTTCAAATCGGAGTTTAAGAAGCAGAGATTTCGGGGGAAACGCAATTTACCTTTGGGATCCCTAGAGGAAAGTTTATGAATTACTTAACATTTTGAAATTTTATGAAAAACATTTCGAAGCGGAAGCGCTACCCAACAAGGTACGAATGTGTGGAAATCGGCGTTGAAATATTCGAAATAATAACAACTCTTGATTCTTATTCATCTCAGCTAAAGTGAATTGATGTCAGAAATAAAGAGTATTCTAAATAATTTCAACGAATCACACAAAATGATTTAAGATTCTTGTAATTTTCAAAGAAAAGAAATCGACTTTTTTAAAGCTTGCGCTGTGCAGGGTTTTAGTTGAGATGAGACATTTTCTACATTACTGATCGAATAAATTAAAGCACATTTTGAAATCGTGCACTGATGTTCCTGCGTTTTTTTTTTTGTTTTTTTTTGTCGGTATGCTCATAGTCTTTTAAAGAATCAATTCATTTTTATTACGCGGTTAGTATTAATTTTTTGCATACTCCAGTTTAGTAATTTGCTGTAGTACTCCGGATGCACTAGTGGGTTAGATTTAAGAACGAAAGTATACAAAAAATATTGCTTGTTTCTAAAGCAATATCACGTCATAAATATATTGAAGCGTGCAAAACACAGAATGGCTTAAGTGTAGGTGTATGTGGAATTTTTTAACACAATTTATTTTGCGTGTTTTTTCATTCGTTTATAAGAAGTGTCATTTTCTTTACTTTTTCCATTTGAAAGGTTTAGTAACACAAATGATGTGGAAAAGGACATTTTCAAAACAGTGAAGATATTTTTCTTTTCCAGATAGTCTGAATTCATACATCTCTCTTCTTTGTGTTGACTGATAATACAACATAAGCGAGCAAATAGAAGGAAACAAGAAAATATAACACGTAGTTAGAGTTTCAGTCCATCGACTACGATTTAACGTTTAGTAGGTCAGGTGATGCGTAACATCACAGCCTCTCCTTGACAAATGTCAACCCCGCCTTCTCGTGGTGCATAGTGTTCCCAAAAAAGTGGCTTTGACGACCGCCAATAGCGGTATAACTATACCATCGGGATTTGAGGAAATGCTATCCCACACTCAGAAACCCGCTTGGCCAGCGTGGTGAGTTATGGAAAAACCCCTCCGAAATAACTCTACAACTTACATCTTGGCCCTTAGTCTCCGGCAACTGGAATGTACCTGGCCAAGGCGGCGGCCAGTGTGACATGAAGGCAGAGGCTGCTAAGAATCCCCGGAGGACCGGACTAGGCTGTCGGGTGATGCTGACCTTGGCAACGTATAATGGACGCTCCCTATTGTCTGATTCAAGGCTTCTTGAATTGGAAGAGGAACTATAAAGGATCAAGTGCTACATCGTCGGGCTAAGTAAGGTAAGGAGAAAGGGGGAAGAACTCAATGAACTGAAAAGTGGACATCTCTTCTACTATAGTGGGACAGATACTGGCAGAACTAGTGGTGTTGGATTTATAATAAACAAGAAACTGAAGGATAAAGTTGTAGAAGTTGAACGTTCCTCTGACAGAGCTGCACGACTCGTTATCCAACTCTCGAGAAGATACAAGGCTCAGATTATTCAAACTAATGCACCCACCACAAGTCATCCTGAAGAAGAAATTAAAGAATTTTTGAATAAATTCGTCATCTAAATAATAAAGGTAAGAAGCACTTGAAAATAAGTATCGGAGATATTAATGCAAAAATAGGACAACGGCAACAGAATGAAACTTCAGTAGGTAAATTTGGTCACGACAACAGAAACCAGCGTGGAAATACTCTCGCTGAGTTTGCAGAGGCAGAAGGGTTTTTCATCTTGAACTCCTTTTTCAAGAAAAAGCCACATAGGAAATGGACATGGAGACATCCAAATGGGACGACAAGTGAAATTGATGTTATTATGTGTAACAAAAAAATTGTCATAGAAGACTGCAGTGTGCGAAACATGTTCAACACAGGTAGTGACCATAGATTAGTGAGATGTAAGATGCGCCTCAACACTAAACTCGAACGTGGCGAGCTCATAAGACAAACAAAATGTTTTGACATAAACAACCTTAAAAAACACCATAATACCTTTAAGTTGTAAGTGAAGAACAGATTCTCTGCTTTAGAAGGCCTAACATTGGAAGTACGGGATATTTCTGAAGTTAGCAGAAAAGTAACCAAACTCTTATGGAAACAGCAACAAAATTAGCTGGGTCTATAAACATGTTGCATGTGAACAAATTATCAGGAAAAACCAAAATGTTGATGCAAAAAGAAGAGAGATGAGGACAACTAAAGAAGATGTGACTTCCAAGGTGGAATATATAGAGCTATGCAAGATAGTACGAAAAGTATCACTGAAGACGTAAGGAAATTCAACTGTGAACTAGTGAGTAAAGCAATTGAAAACAACCGGAGTCTAAAGATAGCAAAGGGACATCCCAGTAAGGGAAGAGAACACATTACGGCACTGAGAAAAGAAAATAGTTCTGTAGCAAGAAATAGAGGCGAAATTTTGACAAGAGTGAAAGATTTCTACTCCAAATTATATGAAAGGTATGATACATGTACTACAGATATCGTGAAAGGTACCAGAGTTCTTTCAGTCCTCCCACCAGAAGTTGCACATGCAATGAAGAACATGAAGCGGGGAGAAGCTCCAGGAGAAGATGGAATTACTGTAGCCATTATACAAGAAACAAGTGGAGAAATCAAAACAGTACTCGCCCAAATTTTCATTTCATGCTTTAATCAAGAGTAGATTCCTGAAGATTGGAACAACGATACAATAATCCTGCTACATAAGAAAGGTGACATTGAGGATCTCAGGAACGACAGCCGTATCAGCTTCCTATCAGTGGTTTATAAAATTTTCACTAAAGTTCTTTCACACCGCTTGAAGGTAACACTGGACATGGATCAACTGAGAGAACAAGCTGGATTCAGGAGTGTCTACAGCACTATAGACCATATCCACGTACTGAGAGAACTAATTGAAAGAGCGAAGGAATATGAACTTCCATTGTGTATGGCTTTTATCGTTAATGAAAAAGCCTTTGATTCGGTAAAACCATCAGCAGTTACAATGGCTCTAAAATTCTGCGGTATTGAAGATGCGCACATTAATATTATTAATTATATCTATGAAATCGCAAGTGCAATGATTCGGCTGTTTGAAAATGCAACACACATAAAAATTGGAAAAGGAGTGAGGAAAGGTGACACCATATCTCCGAAGCTCCTTAATACCACATTGGAAAATGTCTTTCTGTCACTGAACTGGGAAAACAAATGGGATAAAGATTAATGGAGATTATCTAACCCAGCTTCGTTTTGCTGATGACGTAGTCATTTTTGCAACTACCCCATCAGAGCTGCAGAGTTAATCCAGGAACTTGCTGACAATAGTAAGGAAGTGGGACTAAAATTGAACTTTCAGAAGACAAAAGTGATGTTCAATGCTTTTACAAGAAATGATGATTTACCGATTGATGGAAAAAAGCTGGAGATAACAGACACGCGCGTTTATCTTGGACAGCAGATATCAAGTGAGGGTCACATTGATGAAGAAATTAATCGGCGTACAAAACATTCCTGGAGAGCTTTTGGAAGAAACAGCATAATTTTCAAGAGCAATATGCTATTCTGTCTTAAAAGAATAGTGTTTGATCAATGCATCCTTCCAGTGCTTACGTATGGTGCAGAGACGTGGACCTTAAGTAAAAGAGACATACAAAGGCTGCAGACAACTCAAAGAGGTATGGAGCGGTGCATGCTTGGTGTAACTAGGAGAGATAAGAAGAGGAAGTCGTGGATCCGAAATATAACAAGAGTGGAAGACATCATGATCAGAGTTAAATCCCTGAAATGGCAATAGGCTGGACATACTGCCAGAAGTACAGACCATTGATGGACAGCCGAAATGTTAGATTGTATTTCAAGGGACAGGAAAAGACCCAGAAGAAGACCAAAATGGAGATGGGTGAATGAAATTCGAAAGTATGCGGGAGTGACATGCTGGATACTGGCACAAGACAGACCGTTGTGAAGTAAACTTGGGGAGAACTTCGTCCAGCATTGGATTGATAATTGTTGTCAATGATCATGATGAGGCACACAGTAAAGCAAATGAAGTCCTCTAAGTGTAAGACCATGGCAATTATATTCCAAAGCAGATGCACTCCACAATAAATGTAACACACTTTACTAACATTTTGTTCGAACTTTTCGACAGGTGAGCCAAGCGCACGGGTGCAAGAGAACAAGGCAACAGCCACTAAACTTAATGGTTGTTTAGGAGTGCTTTGAAAATTTCGTTTTCAAATTTTTGTAGTGTATGGTAATTATACCTTACGCAAGTATCACTGCAAACGACATTTTCATGTAAAAATAAGAAATTGTCTAGTATAATTTCCGAATTTAGGTTTCGTTTTCAAATGGTTTTACTTTATAATGTCAGAAGCAGGTCATGTGTTCAAAAATGTAACACAATCCATGAATTTTACTAATTGAATTTGTGTTCCCCATATGCTGATTTCAAAAAAATCTAAATGGCTAAAAAAATTTCATATCGCGTCTTACATGAAAGTAAATGGTATCCTCTGAAATCAGAACGAACCAGAAAATATTTTATTTCAAGTTAACGAATCATAAGCAGTAATGATACGTCGTATTTAACGAAATGCACTGGCGCCCAAAATTAACATGACACTTACAAAATTATGAATAACACAAGATCTATACCACCGAGTTTATGACAGTTCGTACGGACATACATATTCCTGTAACGCAACAATACATTACACAAAAGAAATGCCATCACCGCATGAGGAGGAAGCACGTACAAGACAGCATGCCAATCCAAAAATGATATAGCAAGTGACGCCCATTTGAAGGGAACAATAGGGATAGTGATTACCGGGAATATAGAGAGAATTCGCACCAGGAAGACATATTTTGATTACAAGGCTCCGGAGCAGAGTACTGGGAAAATGACATTTCTCGGTTAAGACGTGTCGGAATCCCTGGTGGATTCTGGCAGGGGATGCCGGATTGCGATTGCTTTTTCTAGGGATTCCCATACATGCAGTGTCGGGTTCAACTGAGGATATTTCCCTGGCCACTATAATCTGTGAATATCTTCGATCTTCAGATATCCATCGACATGCCGAGATCTACGGCGACAAGTGCTATTGAATTTCAATTACTATCTATATGATATACCTTGATAGCGTTCTAATCATAGCACACACAAAATCAAATAAAATCTGCCACAGACCATTTCTGAAACGAAAATAGCCTAACAGATCAACAACGGGTGAAGGAAATCACAAAACACCAAGATCATTGAACATCTTCAGGACCAGTGAAAACAGTTAGAAAAATATATATGTTTACCGGGGGGTACATGCATAGTAACTACTATCCCATCTGAGAAGTCATGCATAGATTTATAAATGCCTCCCGTGAAACATTTGTTAAAATGACACAGAAATCTATTATCAGCCACGCAGAATATCTTTAGAGAAATTCACATGACGAAAAGTTCAGCCAAAGAAAACGGATACAAAGAACGAAATGCTAATTTACAGAAATGTCTTTGGATGCGGAAAGGAACTGCGAATGTTTTGTGGGCAAACATTTAAATCAGATTTGAAAATCACCGATACCGATGTGCAAAAACATAAGAAATTCAGAATACCATTTTCACTTAAAAGAAGAAATAGAAGAACAAGTGCTTTCGAATAAAACAAAGGGTATTTTTAGAAAAAATATTAAGTAAGGGAAAATAACATATACAGTGTGCCTCGTAATTCCGTAAACATTTCCAAAATTCATAAGAATTGGAAAAAATATGGTTCATTAGAGTGCGGTTTGCATGAAAATGAATCGCAAGGAGATCTTTTTTGGCCGAGAAAAATATTTTAGTTCAGATTTTAACCAAAAGAGGGCGAGAGCAGTGATGACAGTCAGAATGACATTGAAAACTATTTATTCACACGCAGGAAACTCCTAGCATATAACAACAGTAATTCCTGAATGTGTAAGACACCACGAGAAAATACATTCTGCAATCGGGTGAGAGCGCCAAATATAGAAGCGTGGTGCATATTCGGCTAGATGCAAACGACTTCGGGGCAAATAGCATCTTTTAATTCTGCTAAGGAAGATATCCTGTCAGGTTCACTTGGAATTTTAAGTAGTCCCACAGCCAAAATCCACTACAAACAAATCAGGAGACCAAGTTGGCCATGCAGTTTGCAAACACGGCTGATTAGTCGTTCTTGAGCAAATGTGCTAATGACAGACTGCACCATGGGAGATGCGATATGAGGTGGCGACTCATCCTGCATGAACGTGACTGTGTGAAGGACATTTTGTTCCTGCAAGCATGGTACCACATTATCTTGTAGCATTTGCAGTACAGCTGTGCATTTACTGAACACTTCTTCTAGTACATTGTTGCACATGGCTCTTCAAAGAAAAAGGAACCCACAATGACGAATGTAGTGAAGCGGCATCAAATAGTGAGTCCCGGTGAATGCAACGGCTCCTCTGTGTAGGCGTATATATTGTTCTTCGCCCAAATTGAACATTTATGCGTATTAATTGCCCCACGTAACAAAAACTGCATGTCATCTGTCCAGCAGATGTTGAACATCTATTGTGGATCTTCTGCGACTTTTGTCAGAGCCCTTGTTGCAAATACCTCCCGTTCAGTGGTATCATTTGGTAACTGCTGGTCAAGACATTGCAGTTTGTAAAGATACAAGTTTAACACACCGTGAAGGATACGGAATACCGAAAGTTTTGGTACGCCCGTTATTCTTGCTGATTACTATGCACTGTCTCCATCGCTCTTTGGTTGTGCCGCTACGGTGTTCCTTTGCGATACCTAAGCCCTGGTAAGGGCCTCTGATAACACTAGTCTGCCAATGCGAGTGCGATCTCACAAATTTCCTGTTTCCTCGGAACGTTGTACTAAAGATTGTAATTCAACAGAAAGGATAGGAAATCCACTTTTCTTTAGCCTTTTGTGCTTCCTTAATTTTCGTAAAACTTCGCTGCCGATTCCTCGCTTACGTGAAACAACTTCTCTAGCAATGCTTTATCCACCAAAGTCAGCATCACAGAAACAAACCTTATAACTCTGTTTGCACCTAAGACTGGAAATGCATGCGTTCATTACGAGCTTCCAGAGATAAACCTTGAGCTTTATAGCACTCGAATATATCTGACACATGAGGCATATGGTAAACCCACTATCGGTGAAAATTTGAACAAAAATGTTTTCTCTTCCAACACAAATAATTTTACATTGTGCAAAAATATGTTCAGCATACTAAAGTCGAAGTTTATGCTAACCCATTTAGGAAAAAAGAAAAATAAAAAGTACTGAAGGTAAACTTAGTTTTTTTGTGAAAGTATTAGCTTTCGTCATGTATAACGTCAATTTAAAATAACTGTAAATGTATTCTCTCTCTCTCTCTCTTGCAGTGATTATTTCGTTATTACAATGCATACATGATATCACCAGTTAGTTTTCCAAGTGTGTCATACAGTCCTTTATTACTGAAACGTTCAATTTACATTTTCCAGATTTTTTTCAGATCCTTCCATATTAATAGCCGTTGAGGAAAGATGCTCACATCAACTATAGAAAATTCGTTGTAGCCGTCATAGTTATGAGCAGCTGAACACGTTATTGAGAAATGTCCCCGTAAAATGATTGCAGCTACTATCTTTTCCAAACAAGCGCCACAGAATCATGAAGTTTCCTACAAGTTTATAGTGGATATTAGAAGTTATACAGGTATCTAAAATTCGGGAAACGCATCGAGATCAAGAACTAAAATCTCTTTTCTTTAAATGGATGAAAAAGTACATAAATGTTTTATTGAGACATAATTCGAAATTCCCAACTGAGTCGATTAACGTTGCCATGAAATTTCGTATATCACTTTCATTAATTTCAATAATGCGGATGTCGTAGAAAATACAATATGTCTTCCATCAAAAGTTATCTTACCGGCAACGTAAAGGATTAAAGGCTGTCTAAAATTATATTTTCGTTGAAAAGTTGTTACATGATTACTAAAACATTTAACATAAGACCTTAATCGATAGTCTGATACAGTTAATAATATTATTTTCAGTTTATGACCATGAATCAGATAATTTCAAACGGAAATTTGAGAGATGGCTCTCATTAAAAATTTCAAACTTAAATATAAAATTAAATGCTTTGCGGGTAGGGTAAGACATTTCGAAACATGTCATTGTGCTTTTGTGCGGTCATCTCAATAATCAGTAATATGCAATACAACTGTTTTTTTATTCAAATAGTGGTGCATTAACACACGTTTTCAGAAAAAGACACATGTTGAAGAAAGTCATAAAATATCAACTCTCTTTGTTAATAATGTTATAAATTTCTAGGAAAAATTACTGTAAGTTATTTCTTGGTGACCTGTGTGCCAGAGTTATGATGAATGACCGAAACATAACATGCAAGAACGTGAAATACCTACTCGCATTTTTTTCATTGTTAGCGCAAAAGTTAGTATGAGTTATGTTTTAACTACAGTGATTACAGGCAATCCTTAAATAATATCCAAGTAATCTTGTTAAAGAGAATTTTTGGATAACACCGTTAAAGATAATTGTTACAAATCAGCTTCTTCTGATATTATCTAATACGCATAACTTTACTCATTATTTATTAAAATTGCGCAGATTTATCAAAAATCAAATATCATTTTACGTCATTTTTACATTAGGTTTTAAAAAATGCGCCCTTATCAATGGGTAATATAAGAACATTTACCAAAGGTGGGCACGTACCGTATCGCTGAGGATGCAGGAAGACTATACTTTCATAGAAGAGTAAATATTTGTAATGAAATTCATAAACGCTGAATTCATAATCTAACTGTTTTTAAGATTGTGGATATGAAGATAATATGAAAAATTAGTCAACGTACAACTGCAGGGCGTTCATTCGTCACAGCTGTTTGTAATAAACCTGTAGCAATCTAAAATCAGTCGTGTGCTCGAGTGTTTGATTTTCATGCTTTCTCCGCTGCTGTGCTGGTACATTTGTAACACTTTTTTCTTTTTTGATTGGTAGTTTAACGACCATTATGAGCATCTCATTGGGCTATAAGCAGTCGCCCGTCCCTTATTTAGGGCCATTGTTTCCAGGGCAGGGAGAGAGCCAATGCCGTAAGACAAACACAACATCCATGACTCAGCCATGATTTAAAACCCGTCCCATTGCGACGTGTATTCTAATTTAGCTTTCATTTTGGGTTCATTTTTGTGTGTGTGTTTGGTTTTGTTCTCTGTTGCGTTTTCCGAGCTAGGCATTAAGTCTGTTTCCTCAAACGAGAATAATGATGGCAACACACTAAGGTCGGAACAATTGTGACGTATGTGTGTCCGGATAAGAACGATAGATAAAAAAGCAAAACAGCGGTTATTTAAGGGTATTGATGTTAGTGAGGAACGATGTGATGTTATGTTATGATTGGATATCGATGTGAAATCACTGATATTTTATTGAGTAAACCATATCATAGGTGAGTGTAGAATCAACACATGCAAGCACAATAAAAGTATTTTGTAAGTACTACTTGCGTTCTTTCTTGTAAGATATGTGGATAGCTTCTGATATTGCATTCAGTTTGCACCCATAACGTAATTACCGACGTAAGGACTAAGACAGCGGGAAGAAAATTACATTTTACTATCTGGCACGAATGGTCACAAGCGCTTAGAGCACTGCGGCACCGGGGCGTGTATTTCACAAGTGAATGTATGAAATTGCGATTAGAGCCATTACCGCCACGCGATTGGTTCAGAGCTACTTTGGAGATTGCGAGTGGGCGGGGCCTATGAGGAGAGTCATGTGACAGGAACACTGTCTTTTTTTATCTGGGGAAGTTCTGCTTGCTTAAGAAATTCATTGTGAGGTTACTTAATATATGTCACCAATGATTCATACTGAATTATGTCGTGAAAAGTTCTGCATCCTAAGAAGTTCACTGTCAGGTTACTTAGCATATGTGAGAAATGATCATATTGAATTATATCGTGAAACGTTTTATCGTGGAAAGTTATGCTTCCTAAGAAATCCAGTGAGGTTACTTAACAAATGTGACAAATGATCATATTGAATAATACGGTAAGCAATTTTGTTCACAATATCATAACGAATATCTGCAGGTTCTCAGATGAATACAAGTCGAAATCTATATTAATATTAAAATTGAGGACGACTTTAATAACTAACTAGTTAAATACCGTACTCCGTATCGGCCAATAGATGGCAGCACGTCAACTACCCATCACGAATCGTGCTGTTGTGAAAGTACGTATATAGGGATACTAAAAATTTCCTTTTAAGGGTCCATTCTATTGACCATAAAAGGATCTTTAACAATGAAAAGTATGTCTCCACAACGAAATATTCTGACGATCAAGTTTTTCTCCTCATGAATGTGAGCAGAAGGTCTAGCTAGTAAATAAAATCAAATAGAGTGATTTTGTATTAGCAAAGAACTACCTAATGGCACGAAGTACGACCAGTGATGTATTCAGGCATCTTATTGGGGGTCTTAGCCCCCCGAAAATCCATGTAACCCCCCCCCGCTGTAGGTTTTTGAGTGATTACCCTTTATATTTAGTCTAATTTTTTGTTTATAGAAGAAAATTAAGAGACATTAATTTTAAAAATTTAAGAAAACGGGGGAGAATATTATAATAAAAAACTCATTCACATGGATTTCATATCTCAGTAGCATTAGGATTATTTTAAGTATTAAATTAATTGCTTTGTTTTATACACTAAAACTAAAATTGCCATCGGCATGAATATTTACGTTTTCTAAATCCGACGAATCAATGCATGCAGCCAATAATGCATACAATACTTCGAGAAAAAAACGGAATTTTCGTTGTTAACTAGAGCCATAAAGCACTTCACACAAAGTGTTAACATTTTAAATAACTTTTTTTAAATGTAGCTATGAAATCAAAGTAGTTATGAAAATATATCATCATCATCATCATTGTCAACCATTATCAATCCACTGCTGGACGAAGGTCTCCCCAAGTTTCCTCCACAACGGTCTGTCTTGTGCCAGTCTCCTCCATGTCACCCCTGCATACTTTCGAATTTCATCCACCCATCTCCCATGTGGTCTTCTTCTGGGTCTTTTCCTGTCCCTTGGAATCCAATCTTTGTTGCCCTAGATCAGAATGCTTTTGTAATTTTTTTTATAAATGGAACAAATGTCCATGTTAAAAATCTGTTATGAAGTCCTACCAAAATTGCACAATACTTTCTCCCGATAAATATCAGGAGGGTAGAAGAAGACCAGTTCATCTTGATCACATATGCAAGAGGGGCAAACAAGAAAACCAAGTATTGTTTCACGATTCGGCAAATTTTTTGGAGCTTTTGTATTTGATAGTTAAGTTTACTGTTGATTTGTAATCACCAACAGCATGCTGCTTACACTGCAATATATCATCATATTTTGGAAGCTGACTTTCAGCTTTATTTCAGTCTTCTGGATGCCATCTTCCGGCATCCAGAAGATTGAAATAAAAGTTAAGTAAGCCACAATGTAGCTAACGTGACGTTAGGGTTTCCAATACAACAAACTATTTGCGCTACCTAATTTGTTTTAGCGATAGCAAATTATTAAAAATGATTCCCATATTTTTTTCCTGGCGGTATGTGGTTTACGATTTGTGACAAAAAGAAAATCCTGGACTTTCAAACGATTAATTAGTTGTTGTTTTTGTTTACTATTATGTGCCAACTTAAATAAACTAAAGGGGCTGAAACCAAGTGGCAGCGGAATGGTTTGCACCATACGTTTTCAGGTAACACTGTAATGATACGTTAATAATCAGAAAGCCGCCCCGGTGGCGCAGTGGTCTAAGCGATGGCTTTGTAAATGTTGTGTTGACCTGTGCTCCGTGTTTGACCTGGGTTTATTGGTGTTATTTTGTATGTGTGCCGTCATTTTGTGTATCTCCTGTGTTGTGAACGTACCCTGTGTCGATTGAGCCCGACCTTGACGCCCTGAAAGTAAAACATTACTTGTACTAACCCTTTTTCCGTCCTGGCTTTGACCAGGGTCGGGTTTAGCAGGCCAGTCCTTGCAAATGGCGGCGACCGCATCTGATAGGCCACGTATAAAGCTTGATAGCAAAGCTCCGCCCCCGCCTGGCCACGTTCGGTCATCATCACTACCACACGCAGCTGGTTGCCAAGCCGCGTTATCTGATGTTACCACCTCTTCTTCCAACTCTATGGATGTTGATTTCCCAACATTATCCACCACAATGACGTCATTAACTTCTTATTAGTTGCCTCTGGTACTTAATTGGCTGCTGCGAGCACTGCGTCTCGACCTTCCCCATCTCCGTCCATTCCTACGGCAACTCTACCTTATGCTTCCGTTGTAAAGGGTACCAGTTCATGTTCCTCTACAGCGAAGAATCCATGTACAATGCCCCTTGATATGATTGTCACTAGAGACAGCAAGAAATTACGCATCGATATTCCGGAAACTTCAGCTGCTGCGCAAGAGGTTTTACGCATAAAGAAACTTGGCATAGGTTTTGATGCCCTCCCGGACACCAGCCATAAGAAATACTCCTTAACCGTACGCCAAATTCTCCCTAAGGGAGCGATCACCCATATGGCGAGGAAACCTAGGACTGTTCTTATCTATTTTGCGGAGCCAGAGTTTGTGGAGCGCGTTATATCAGACGGACTGCATGTTGGGGATCATACCTTACTGGGAATCCCGCTCACGCAGCGCCCCGTACTTGTTACGTGCTATCCTGTATAACTAGAAATCAAGGATCATTACTTAATGGCGGCTCTTTCCCTTTGTGGAAATGTAGTGGGTTTCATTTCCACTCTGTCTTCCGCACCAACAGACGCAGATGACAGGGACATCTTAGGTCTGCTTCGCCAAGCAAGGATCCTGTTCCCTACTGAAGATGCCATTGCTGATTGCCCTACTGATCTCACTGTGGTTGTAGGGAAGCAGATTTTCCGGATCGATATCGTTACTGCCTTGCACTGTTTTAAATGCAAGGCCTATGGCCACATCCAATCACGTTGTCCACATGTATCTGAAAAGCCACCTATTTCCCTACCACCCGAAGTCAACACCCAAACCTCAACATCAGTTTCTCTGGCCACACCAAGTTCGGCTCCACAGACGTCCTTGATCCCTGCTACTGTTATTCCAGAGGCTTCTCCCCCAGCAGATGATGATTTGTCAGCAGTCTCCAAGTCTTCGATCTCTACTACGGGAACCTTGGCTACCTCTGCATCGTTGGACCCACTTGCTGCTGTGGTACCTCTACGTTCTTTGGAGGGTATTATCTCCAAAAAGGAATGGTAACCCCTCCGTCGTGTTGCTTCCTCTTCCGTTGGATCCCCTAATGTGGAGTCAGATCTAACTGTCCTACATCCACCAGCTTCTCCCGGCGTTCCCACGTTTAAACGTATTAGACAGAGTTCAATCTCGCCGGTGACGTCTTCTCCACGCTGCTCTCGTCCCCGTTCGCCAATCCGACAGTCTTTCTCTCCAACTGCAGTTTCTACATCTCTTAAGTCCCCAGCTGTTCCGAAAGTGTTGGATCAAAAAGCTTTCGCAGAGTATCTGGAAACCTTCCCTGCATTAGACGGGCAGCTGGTGCCGCCTGATCTTGCTCTCATCATACTCAATCAACCGTCACGTCCTCTCAAGGAGCTAGACTGCGTTCAATCACGTAATGCTCAGCTTGCTACTATTATCACCCAACTTCAGAATCTACTTGCTCTTTTGCCGAAAATTGACACAGTCACTAATGCGCAGACATCCAACTTAAAGAAACGAGTAACCAGTTTTCACAGAAGTACTGATAGTAATATTTAACCACTACAACCTCTTTCAAGTTAAAATTACTTTCTTTCAACCGTAAGGGATGATCCGTTTCTCCTACCAATGCGTTAGTGTTTAAAGACATTACACCGCATGATACGGATATATTATTGCTACCAGAGACTAACTGTCATCCCAACACCCCATACCACCGGTGGGGAACCTGGCCTTTTCAATTCTACCATGTCCATCGACTTAGTCTTCACACAGGACTTGCGGTGGCCATCCATTTTCGTCTTCGATCATTCATTACTGATATCACGGTCAAACCGATTTATCGTGACCTACTGCAGCTTCTGTCCTTCCGACTTGACAACTTCGGATACCATGTCTTCAACATCTATGTTTCCGGCAATCAACAGTATGCAGACTGTCTTTTTGAGCATTTTGTTTCCTGTGTTCAAGGTCTTCCAGCCACTGATATTGTCATCTTAGGTGGTGATTTTAACTGCACCCTTGACCCATCCCTCGACAGATCAGACGGTTCCACGGATACCAGGTATTTTCTTACCCGAGCACTTTCCAGCTACAACTCCAAGATTCTTTTCGACACCTGCACCTATTTCTTCGTTCGTACACCTGGCTCTCTTACTCCACTTCCTTCCCTACACCTGCCCGACTTGACCGGTTTTATGTTTCTTCAATTCTTCTTCCTTCAGTTATCTCCCTTTCTCACACACCGACAGTTTCTTCCTACCACAGCTGTGTCGTAATGTGTCTTCACACCGGTCCATCTCCTCGGCAATACTACCAAACTTGGACCCTTGATGATGATCTTTTACTTGATTCAACCTACGTAAATTTCATCCAATCGCAGCTCCAACAAGCCTTATATATGCTCCCTTTTGCTTCTTGTCCCTTGCAACACTGGTTAAATGTCAAATCCCAAATTCTTCTTTATACCAAACAATATTCCTACGAAAAACGTACTACCGCCTCTAAGAAGATTGATGCTGCACGCTCGATTTTTTCCACCCTAGATCTTGTTTCTCCGCTGTTTTCTCATTACCAAGCTGAACTTCGTGCCTTGCTACTTCCTGTCTCCCAACAAACTTTTCATCGCCTCAAGCTCCTTTATCTCCAGCCAAATAACTATCTATGTGAACAGGTTCAACAACTGGAATTCCACAAACGTTCTGCTCATCACCTCCGTAATCTGTAGTTACCCGATGGAACTGTTACTAATGACCCCACTCTCATTTGCTCCGGCGTTAGAACATATTTCCAGTCACGTTTTGCTCAGTCCCAGTCAAGTTCTCCGCATGCTGATGCGATTCTTCGTGTCTTACCGCATATTCCATCTCATCTTGTTACGTCTCTTTCTATGCCTATCACCCCAGCAGAAGTAGTACAGTCACTTGCCTTGCTTAACTGTCACTCGTCACCTGGTCCTGACGGGTTACCAGTTAATTTCTTTCGTACGTTTTCCTTTTCTACACCCTCTCCTATTGCCTTGCTTTACAGCTGTTTTTCTTTATTTGTTCTTCCCCCCGCTTTTACTCTAGCTCACATCATTCTTCTTCCAAAGAAGGGGTGTCTGCTGGAGTTAGATAACTGGCATCTTATATCCATCCTTAATGTTGACTACAAGATTTATACTAAAATACTCTCTCTTCGATTGAACCCTGTCCTTCCCTCCGTCATACATCCCGACCAAACGTACACCATCCCTGGCCGAAGCACTCATACTAATAGTAATTTCCTCCGTGACTCATATTGCCTTGCCCAACTTTCTTTCGAACATTTAGCCTTCCTCAATCTTGATCAGAGGCAGGCCTTTGACAACGTGAGTCATCAGTGGTTTGCCTCTGTGCTCTTTGCCTTCGGTTTCATATCTGTCTTCATCACAGCCCTCTGTGCCCTGTACCAGAACTCAGTTGTCCATATCCGGACGGCCTCCTTCCTTACAGCTCCCATTCCGTTTCGTAAGGGCATCCGCCAAGGATGTCCTCTTTCCGGACAACTTTTCTCTCTAGCTCTATCCGTTCTCTTCTACAACCTCCCCTCCACCATTCAGCATAGCACCAGACACCATTCTATCGATCTTACTGCCTACGCTGATGATCTCACAGTTCTCATCCGAGAAGAATGGCAATTCACAATTGTTCTTGCATGGTACCAAGTGTATGCTGTGGCTTCCGGCGCTTCGTTAAACCTTTCAAAATGTACAGGCTTGTGGTGGGGCTCCTGGAGACATCGCCCTGATGCACCGTGGGGCGGTCATTGGACTTCAACCAGTCAAAAGATACTTGGGGTGCACATTGGCAGCCGGGTCTCAGAAGCGTCTGCCACCTGGAGAACCCTCGTCAGGAAACTACATCACACCGCTGCTTACTGGTCCAAGCTGAAGTGCTGTTTGACCTACCACAGTCGTGCACGGCTTGCTGGCACCCACATTCTTTCGTTAATTTATCATTCCTGGATTGCACAACCGCCACCAGCCTACGTTCAAACTGCAACAACATCAGCAATGCTCAGCATTGTTTGGTCATCTACTCATTTGATATCTTCCTCAGTATTGTCTCTACCTTCGACTTGTGGTGGCCTCAATATGTCAGAGTTATAAAGCTGTAAGAATACGTTATAAAGCTGTAAGAATTTTCAATTTCCTCCGTTTGACAGTTCAACCAGACTCTTCCGCTTCCATTCTTCTGCTTAATGCTCTGACTTCCCCCTTTAATCCCGGCCTCACCATCCGTCTTCTTCTCAAGATGGATATTCACACTGTCATCCCCCCCCGTTTTCCTCTAGTCTACCATGAAGCTGTTCAGTTCCTTCGTTCTTTACCGCTCATTCGTCAATCCCCCTCTTCAACTCTTGATCTTCTTTCCGAGCCTCTTTTTTTCTCCTCCGTGCTCCATCCCCCTACTGCCAACTTTTTCTTTTTCCCCGCATGGCTACACGCTGGTGTAGTCTCTGTTTCCCAACTGGTCTTCCCTGATTTTTCATGGAAACCCGTTTCCGACCTTTTTCCTACCCTCGCCCGAACTCCTTGATAACTTTCTCCAACTTAAACATGTTCTTCAATCACTTTTTCCTTCCCTAGTCGATTCCTCTTGCCTCCTTTCCGTTTCCTCTGCCTCTCTCCCTTTTCCGTTCGTCCTTCTCTTTTCCAGTGATCTCCTCCCTCTCCACAGTCTTTCCTCCCACACCCTGTACAGTTTTCTCCGTTCTTCTTCTGCGGTACCTTTCCCTATTCCCTCTGTTCCTTCTTTTGCACTAACCTCGGTCTGGTCTACTGCCCAATATTCACCGGCCCTTTCCTCAGAACTTAATGTGCACTGGAGGTTTTTGCACAATCGACTGCCTGGCCCTTCGACTTTGTTCCGGAGAAATATAGTATCATCAGATCTCTGTCCTTTTTGTAACGTCGTTGGAGACGTCTTACACATGTGTGTTTACTGTCCGACGCTGCTCCCACTATTTCACAGTATGTTTCAACTTGCACATCCTTCTTGTACCAGTGATCTCACCCAAGAACATTATTGTTTCCTCGGCCACAGTTCTACAAGTTTATCATCTATTTTACCAGTTTGTTCGTATTAATTTATCCTAGCTAAATATATTATTTTCTCTCAAATGCTACAGTTACAAGATCCAGATCCTATCACATTCTCTACCTCTTTAGTTGCACACTATCGCAACAGGGTTAAAGCCAGACTCACATTGGAGTACTCCTTGGCGAATGACACGGCACGGTTACCTGCCTTCTTCAAAACATGGTCGCCGTGTCGTCCCTGGTTTCGGTTTTCCAGTGCCCAGACAGTTCATCTGCTGTTTTAATAAACCTACGTCGGAACTTTCAATTTTTACTGTTCCCTCACCATGTTTCCTCCTGGAACTGGATTGTGTTTGCTTCCAGCTGATGTCACCTTTTGTACACTGTTCTCTTCATACTCACAGTGACTCTCTGCCACTAGTGATTCCCATGTCACTATAACTGCACGGGATGTTTTTCCTGTTAATTGTTTTGCTCCAGTGATGTTCCAAGACTTCAATGAACAATTATCCCAGAGCTATTGCTGTTTACAGAAAACAATACAATGCCTGTCATTGCTCGTTTGTACAATTATCATTCCATTGTAAATATCTACATTTTGTTTTATTTCTCCCCTTCTCGCACACTGCGTGTGAGGTTTGGGATATTCTGTTGTAATTATTTTACGTGAATAAAAGCGAATATTGAAACTAAACGATGGCTTCTGATCATTCGTACGGAAGGGGTCCGGGTTCGAATCCCAGTGAGGCATGGATGTTGTGTTTGTCTTACGGCACTGGATCTCTCCCTTCCCTGGAACCAATGGCCCTAAATGAATGACGGGCGAGTGCTTATAGCCCATTGAGTTGCTCACGGTGGTCGTTAAACCTCCAATCCAAAAAAAAATATATAATAATCAGAAAAACGCTTGTTGTAAGACTAAAATATTTTTTCCACTCCTAATGTTTGGGGGGGGGGAGAATTTTCTCCAGCACAGCAGCGTTATCTTAGTAGCATCCTTAATATTTTACACCACCGCAGCATTTTGAAATCCGTGGTGCTTTACTGAATTAAAACAAATGTATAACTTTTTTACATTTTTAATCACTTGCATGTGTAGATTTCAGTAAATTTGTATTATCTATTAATGTATATATAAATAATATAATATGTATTAATGTATAAATAAATAACAAATAATAACAAATTTGATCCCCCTCAAAATTTGAGATTGACCCCCCGGAAAAAACTCTCTGAATGTAACGCTGCGTACGACCTCAAGACAGTGTTCTATTGAAATAAGACACTTCCGTTGGAATAAATACTCCAGAATGTTGTTTGACATATTGTGTCTGATAAAATGGTAAGTGGTCTGTCATATATATATATTTCTAATATTTAGGAAATTCCTCATATTTTTGTCCCTCAAGCCTTAATAAAAATGCCTTCAATTCCATATTTCAACCCGGTTTCACCCCGAAAAAAGCAAGCAAAAAAATCATTAAACAGAGCGTTTTTCTCCATACAAAACACATCAGTAATAATCATGTTCTACAGCAGTGCGGGCTGACATCTATCGGCTCTGTGAGAACTATATGGATTGAAGCATGGCATTCTGTGATTAATCAAAGATAAGTCACAAGTCCATGAAGTCATGTTGATACACTGCTGGACAATTGCTTAGGACGGATCATAAACGGTTATATAGCGCATAAAAAAGTAAGTATGGTTGGATGCCAAGTGAAATAAAATAATGTCAGAATGCCAGGATATTACAAGAAAGACAATTTATTGTGCTTTGAAATATAGGAGGCTTTGGAACGTGTTCAAGGGACAAACAGGCCATTTTGTGCAGAATACGTAAACGTGAAAAATGCAATTACCGGCCGCAGGCGTTCCGGCGTAAGATGTCAATACAGGATATGGCCACCATGGAGGGCAATGCAAGATTCATCACGTCGTGTCATGCTTTGCACAACATTATCAAGCAGCTGTTGGGGTGATTTATCCCATTCCTCTGCCAGTGCACGGATGAGGGTGTCCTTGTTTATTGGAGGGCATTGGCGACCAGCAAGACTCCTCCCCAAAGCATCCCACACATTTTCAATGGGATTCTGATCTCCAGAACGTGCTGGCAATACGAGGCGTTGAATATCCTCGCTCTCAAGACACTCCTAAACAGCGACTGTTCGATGACATGTTGGGTTGTCGTCCATGAAATTGAATCTATCACCAACAGAACCACGGAGCATGCAAAGATGTGGTAGCAGAACATCATTAATGTATCGTTGGCCAGTCATAGTCCCAGTTGGAAGCACATAGAGGGACGTACGGCCATTGATCATGATGCGAGCCCATACCATGACAATACATGTCGGATATCGGTCCCTTTCCTGTATGTTTGCTGGACAATATGCAGTACCACGGTCACTCCAGATCAGTTGTCATCGACAATCAGACGATAGACTGTATCTACTCTCATCTGAGAAGAGGACAGTAGACCAGTCGTTAGCAGGCCAGTTGCGATGTTGATGGCACCATTGCAAACGGGCGGTACGGTGACGTCTGGACAATGTTATGCACAAAACAGGACGGCGGGCGTATAGTCCTGCTTCATGCAAACGTCTGGCGACAGTTTTTCGGGAGATCCGCTTGCCAGTAGCAGCCATAAACTGATTTGCTACCTCACTAGCTGTGCTGCGCCGGTGTCTTTTCGTTGATAGCCCTATGTACCGATCTTCTGCAGGTGTCGTACTGCGAACACGACCTCCCCCGTGACGTTTGCTACATTCTCCATTTGTTTAAAATGATTTCCAAAGTCTGGAAACAGCACTGTGGCTGATGTCGAACTCCCTGGCATAATCTGTTATTTTTCGCCCTTCTTCAATCTTGCGAATAATACGGCCACGCATAAAATCATCTAGGTGATGTCGGGAAGACATACTGAAAATTGCAAGTTCGTCAATTGATTCTTTCCCTTTTAACTTTGTGTTTGAACAACAACGGTGAATACGCGTCAAATCCTTTATATCTCTTATCAGCGCTATGACGTCAAGAACAAGTTCGGCATTCCAAAATTTGCATACGCACAACACGTCTTACTGTTTCCCGCACTTATGCTAATTTCCGCATTTTCCTGCCTTCCATTTTATGGTTGCTATCGCTGCTATTGTCATCCGTCCTTAGCAATTGTCCGGCAGTGTATAAAAACTCAAAAGTTCCCCTACCAATAAAGTACACTCTCTATTTACCTCCTGTCGCATTCCGACTGTACGGGTAAAACAACTGGGGTTAACCATTGTCGCAATGAAAACACCCGAACATTAAAATTGCAATTGGCGTGTGCAGCAAAGCTTACATGTCTCACTCACATGACTCTCCTCGTAGGCCCCGCCTACTCGCAATCTCCAAAGTGGCTCTGAACCAATTGCGTGTCGGAAATGGCTCTTATCGCAATTCCGTACATTCACTTGTGAAATACACCACCGGGGCGGCGGTAACACTTTCACATCAACCACAGTACAAATGCACTGCGAGTATGAACTAGCGCCTGAAAACTTCGTTTCGCGGTAAAACGTTCTTCCTCTAAATCATAGAATCACCATATATATATTTTTTTGAATTTTTACATATTATACCTTTAAATCACATGACTCAGCAAAATCTCTCCTAGCTGAAAGACATGCAGTTGCGAAAACAGCGGAAGTCTGTTTTTGAGTTTTGACGTGAAAATTACTGATAATAATTCAGAGCAGACTATTAGTATCAAATTCTGTGTGAAGATCAGTAAAGGTGTTACTGAAACGATAGAGCTATTTAAAGTTGTGTATGGTGAGAATTCTATGAAAATGTCAAATGCCACTGAGTGACAGAAAACGAAAAACAGCACGCATGTCACGATAGCAGTTCAAGACCATGCTTGGGTGTTTTTCAAATCACAAGCGGATAGCTCATCATGAATTCCCTGAGCATGGACAACAATTCCATTTAGCTGTTTTTAAAAGGTTACTGAATTCTGTTTGAAGGAAAAGAACTGATCTGTGGCCTGACAAAGCCTCAAGCCATGATCTCTGAGTGTTCGAAATTTCCTGGCTAATATATTAATTACCAAATTCGACCATCTGCGCTGATCACCTAACTTCTGAGCACTTTGTGATTTCTGGCAATACCCGATACTAGAAACTACCGTGCAAGCGCGAAGATCTTCACCTATTTTTGACCTTCAGTGTAACATGACATAGAAACTCAAGATTATCCTAGCAGCATAGTGCTAATTATGCATCCAGAAATGGCAGCTGCGTCTAACTAAATGCGTAGCTGGGGAAGGGGACTAATTCGAAGGGGAGAGCAGCCGCTAGTGCATACATGTTTTCTCCAGGTGTATTCCATAAATTAAGTTGTCACACTAGTATGGATTCACATGTAGTTGTTTCTAATGTGATCACAGTTTCGTCGAGATGTGCTGAAGTACTCGAAAGACAAAGATTCATTCCAATCATATTTTATTCTTTGATGTAGGAATAATCTGCCTGCATATTTTAATGCCCACACAATCCAGGGCTCCCAATATTTTCTTGAACTTTTCCAAATTCTCTGCTATAATGACTGATGAACACGAGCAAACTTGGAAATTGAGCTCTATAGGAATACGACGTACACTATTACAGACAATCTTCAAATTATATGCAGATAACCTTGTTAAAATACAATGATCTCAGAAAATGACAGAGAATTTTGGGATAACATAGTTACACATATTCATTGCAAATCCTTTCGTCTGCTATTATTTTATATACATAATCTTTCACAGAATTCATTAAAATTCCGCAGATTTATCTGGTATCAAATATAATTTTATTTAATTTTTACGCTTCGTTTTGGAAATATGTGCCCTTATCTATTGGTAATATAAGAACATTTACAAAAGGTCCGCATGTGCTGTACCACTAAGAAGGTTGGAAGATTGGTTTACAGTGAACTTTATAAACACTGAATTCAAAATCATACTGTTTTTAGGATTGCGTAAATACAGATAATGTCAAAAATTAGTCAACATAGAATCGTACTACGATCGCTCTACAAACCTGTTTTTTTATATAATAAATACAGGTTTTGGAAAGAGATGCTGAACAATAGGAATAATGTGCAAAATATTCTTTTTTAACAAATTGTTCTGTTTTATTTCTGCCTTGCTTCTGAAACTTGACGAAACGTGCAAACGGCACACACTCAAAGTATCAGAAAGTCTATATGGGGGATTATATGAGCAATGAACAAATCTATGAGTGGTATAAACGCTTTAAAAATTACCTTTAAAGCGCTGACAGTGATGAACCGCGCGTGGGACTCGCAAACAACAAAAGTGAAAACAATGTCGAATTTGTGCGCACAGTTGAGCGGTAAAATCTCCGAATCACTATTCGTGAGTTATCAGAAGGCTTCAAAATTAGTTTAATTCAGTTCAGTCGATTGTTACCGACGACTTGGGTATCAGACGCGACTCAGCGAAATTTGTGCCAGACCTGCTATCAGCTGAGCAAAAACAGGTCCATGTTTCAGCTGCTAGTGACCCGCTTGCGTGCGTAGAAAACGACGAAAACTATTTAAAACTGGTGCTGAGTTGTGGGTTTATGGGCATGACCGCGAAACTATGGTCCAGTCTTCACAGTGGAATACTCCAAACAATCTCAGTCCCGAAAACAACACAACATGGTATCACAAAGTAAAGACGATGCTGAGTTGCTTTTTCCAATCATGAGGGAATTGAGCAACACAATACACTCCATCATGCTGTACAATCAACAAGGAATACTACTCTCAAGTTTTGTGGCGTTTGAGGGGCGCAGTTTGTCGCAAGCGTCCCGCATTGCACCAGCGTAACAAGTGGCATCTCCACTAGAACCCTGCGCCTATCAATTTATAGGAAGGTGCGCATGTGTTGCTTGGTAAGCACGATATCGCAATGGTACGAAAGCCACCCTATTTGCCAAATCTTGCTCCCTGCGACATTTTCCTGTTCCCATAAAACAAGTTTCACTTGAAAGAGAAAATATTTCAACATGTTGAGAAGATACAACGGAATGCGATGAAGCATCTGGTCGCTACTTCATTAGAGGACTTCAAAAAAGCTTCAAGCATTGAAAATAGGGCTGGACTAAGTCTGTGTATGACTTAGGAAGGGGACTGCTATGAAGGCGATTAAGTTTCAAATCTGTAAAGCTTTTTTGGAAATAAGTCAAGACCGGGTTTTTTTTATCACACTTCGTATTAGCTGTATTTATTTACTATCACGATTTAGCAATCAACATATGTACACAAGAACAAATATTTTCATATTTATTCCTAAGATTTTCGGGCCTTCAATTTGGTTTGATAGGCCCGGTTCCTGTTTGAACTGAAAAATTGAAATGGGTATCATTCCTGAAGGAAAAGTATGAATTTTGGAGTGATCATAAGTTATCCAGTGTGCATCCAGTGATACTTTATGATAATTATACTTATGATACGAAAAGTTAATGTTTTACATTTAGAGTAGCCATTTCATGCACTAATTTTAAATGCACTAATGTTAAAACTGAGTATTGAAATGTTATCACATTTCAAAGTATTCGAATCTGCATTTAGAGATCGTCATGCCCAAGTATGTTACACTCTCTTTTCGCTATTCTTCCTGATCAGGATATTTTTATTCACGTAATTCAAATGTGAGGATCATTAATATGATCATTATTAAAAAACTGAATTCATAATTGCAATGAAATATGAAAAAATCCTTTAAAAATCACCAAAATATTTAAATCATAATTTTGAAAAAATGTATACTGTTGCAAAGTGACATTTGTTTTAATGCATTAAGTCTTTTTTCGATGATAATAAAAATGATGCTAGAGCTTAACGATGGCATTGCATTAATCCGTTGGTATTTCCCCAAAGCAAAGGAGATCTTCTTTCAAGGTGATTGAATTTTAAAGCAAATACTCAATTTGCTGCACTGGTATAATACAAGGAGCATTAACATTAAAAATGTTTATGACTGTGATTTCATAGCAATAACAATAGCGATGAAATGTTTTATTTGTGCGTTAGATTACCTCCCCAGTAACTGAGGTAACCTTAAAATGATTCACTAAAAATTCATAGCAAAAGAATTCAGAGAAATAGGAAATGTTTTCTAAAAGCGGCCGCCATCCACGGGCCACAGCACGACATACTCTGCCATTGCGTCAGTACTTACTAAATCAAAGCAAATCTCACCGGATCCCGCATTTGCTAAATTTTTGCTCCTTTCTTTTCCTCTGTTGTACCAGTTCTACAATTTGCTTTCACTACAATTTTTATTTCTTCAAACAGACATTCGCGTTTCTTAATTTACAATTTTCATACTGTTTTGGCATCTGCATGCAAAAAAATCAGCCATCGCTTTTAGCTTCGACTCTAACAAATGAAAAACTACCTGTAGGTTTGTAATTGATAAACCCTAACATCCTAACCATGAGACAGGCACAGCCCTTAAGCACGAAAAAACGATTAGACCAAATATATCGCTATTATAAAATTATAAATTTATACCCAAGATTCAAGTACCCAAATGCTTACCGGTGGGTCCAGAACCTGAGAACACGCACATCGTTTTATAATGTAAAAGTAAATATACCAGTGGTTCGATCTATTCATTTTTTAGATTCCGTTCTCTTAAGAAAATCTGCTATCGTGAGTACAAACCACATGTCCCTTGCAGTTTTATTCTGAAAGACTGAACTTGTAAATATATATATAATATACCATGTGGAAAGAAATCAGGTTCTTCCTAACTAATTTCCTAAAACATTATCAAAAGTATTTTAAAAAGAAAAAAAAAGTTTATATAAAATGAATCATGATATTCATTTCATTAATTGAAGTGGTAAATGTTTCAATTGAGCGGTTCGAATTCCGCGCAAAGTTATTTAATGGGCCACAATGTAAGGGTTAATTTGTTTTTAGCCTGTAGTAAGAGTTACTATAATTTGTTTGTAAAAAATTGAAATATTTTAATTGTTTCTCTTTAGTAGCATGTTTAGTGAATGTGTAAATTCGCTGTAAATTTAGGAGTTTAATCTTGTCTCTTCCTGTGTTAAAAAAATTGTACATTTGTAGTTAAATAATACTGTTGAACGCCCTGAAAGAATTGTAGAGTTTTAGGATAGTCATAGTTCTTAAGTTGTAGAATTAACATAATTGTTTATCTATTTTAGTATAGTGTTTGGAAGTGAGTGTTTAAAAGTTGTTAATTTTTGAATTTAGATACGTACTAAGTGCTGGAATTCTTGAAGGTCACTTTGTGAAATTTAACAATTAGAGAATATAGTGTAGTAGTTCAGGGCGCCCTTTCACTGGTTTTTTTTTGTTTTTTGTTTTTTGCTTTCCGAATCTGCCCCTAAATCCACTTCGGAGCTGCTTTCATTCCAGGTTGACAACTGGGAGATGCCTCCCTGCTTTCGCTCGGCAGGATGGAGAAAAGAAGGAGAATAAATGCTGTATGGTGTGTGTAAGATCTATTGTGTTGAGTGAAAGAGAAAGAAAGTTGGGTGAAAGGTTGAATAATTGTTTATTTGTCAGAGTTCTGACTCTAGAAGCCGTTCCATGTGTTGAATGACGGACAGAGTTCTTTGGTGTTTCTCAGTATTAATCTCTGTGGCCCCCTCGCCTTTGGGGGAGAGGGAACGGTCACTTCAGAGATCCTTACGGGGCACACCCTGTAGTGTGTCCCAAGAGGACTCTTTTTGGACAAAGTTAGGTAATGGGGATTTAAATCTTCTCTGAGATTTAAATCCCCATTAACTAACTTTTTTATTGTATTGCTGTGTGATTATGATTGCAGAGAAATGTAAGTAACACAATAAGTGTAATTTATGTTACAAAACGAACTGGAGGAAACACAAAATTTAAAAAGTACTGCAGGTGACTACTGGATTGATGTGCTTCAGATAGGATTACTTATGCATTGATTATAAAATTGGCGTTTCTGGGAATAAACGTAACATATGTTAAGAACTTTTTATTCCCAGTATCTACATATCCATCTTTAGGAAGCTACTCTGTTAAATCCTGCAATTTTATTAAATGCATTCCGAAATACAATTGCAGTTATTTTCATTTGACTACCACTTTATCCATAATTCGTACCAGGTGCTCTTGAATCATGAATATGGAGTGAATAAAACTTCAAAATTGTCTTTCATATTTTTTCAAGCTACTCGTTACATCAGAAGAACTTTACCGTTTATTTTTGAATTTCATCTGCAGTGAATTTGATTTATGCTACATCAGGGAATTGTTGCTCATAAATAATGTTCTTACACACTCCTCTAGTTATTAGTTTGGCTGCCTGCCATTTCAGCATGAATTTTATCAAGAAGAAATATTTTCCCTAATCGAAGTTCATATGACACTATACACTGAAGTGCCGAAGGAGAAAACAAAATGGGTTACCTCTGCAATACCGCGCTGCTCCTTCGCGCGATGAGATAACGGAGCAACGCGAAGGGCATGGACTCCACGTGCTGTCTGTAGCACTGTGGAGATAGTGCACACCATGCTGCCTGAAGAGCGTCCCACTATTCTGTAACGTTTCTGACGGAAGATTCCTGGCGTTTACGGCACGTAGAACAACATATCAAATGCGGCGTTTAAATCCGACGAACGAGGGAGGCAAGAAAGGCTACCAAACTCCGTGGAATGTTTCTGCATTCATACTGGTGAGACAGTGGACGTCTGTTGAGGCGCATTTTCGTGTTGAAAGGGGTCGGAATGGTGGGAGTGATTGAAAAATATGAACGGGTGCAAAATATCCCCAAGGATGGTTACGTAGACTAGCGGTCGGCAGACGTATGATCACAGCGGCTTTTAGAAGTATGAAAGGTCCTAATATGTTACAGCTGAAAACACCCGACACTATGGCAGAGCCACAGCCGGCATGCACTGTCCCTAATAGACATGCGGATTCATTGTCTCCTAGGGCTGTCGCCACACCCGGAGTAGTATATCTTCCCGACACTGTTAATAGCAAGATATGTAGGAACACGCTTCACGTTTCCAGTCATCTTGCGTCGAATGGTGGTGTTCCCGAGCCTAGGTGACGCGAACAGCCTTGTATCGTCGGGACAGCAATGGCACTCGTGTGGGCCGTCTGCTCCGGAACACCATAGAACACAAGGAGGCTTTCACTCTCAGAACGACGATGCTACTACTTGGTCCAGCATTGAATTGCTCTGTGACTCGCGGGAATATTGTAGTCCTGGGTTGTTACAATGCGTGCAGACGCCGCTGCCTATGATTGTTCAGGGTTTTTAAGGCCACCGGTCTCGCACCATGTATGTTTTCCTTGAATGTGCGTAGTGCTGAAACACCCTTGAAATCATATTTCCTGAAAATTTATGAAACCCTTGAAATTACATTTCCTGGAAATTTATGAAATGTGCGCCGACCATCATACCACGTTAAAAGTCACTTATATCCCGATAAGCAGCTATCCTAGCTGCGAATGCTACTACTTGTGTTTCGGAGATGTCTGCCTATATATATATATATATATATATGGAAATAGTTGTTCCCTTATTTTGTCATTTCGTCGTAAATACCTCAAAAGAGATTTGTTGAAATCAAAATCTAGATGCTTGGATTTTTTTTTTGGATTTGAGTTTCAACGACCACCGTAAGTAACTTAATAGGCTACAATCGCCCCTCCATAATTTAGGGTCACTGGTTCCAGGTAAGGGAGACAGCCAGTGCCGTAAGATAAACACAACATCCATGCCTCACCGAGATTCGAACCCGAACCCCTTTCTGACAAATGAACAGAGGTCATCGCTTAGACCACTGCTACACCGGTGCGGCCTAGATGCTTGGTGTAACAAGCAGATGGAACTCAGGGAACAGGATCATGACAGCATTTAGGGATATCTGAATCCTGGTAAAGATCTTCAATTGGCAATGATGAGCGAGATATTGCTAAAAGAAGGAATCACCGTTGGACAACTGAAATTCCAGAGTTGATAGTTAGAGACCGGATAATACGCTGTATGAGACATACATATGAAATTCAAAAGTATGCCAGAGTCACTGAAGATAATTATTTGCTCAAGATAAATAATCTGAAAGAACCTTTGAAGGATCTACATCCAGCAGTGGATTAAAAGTGTTAGATGATTAAATATGTAGAAATGGACTGTTTTTCTGAAAGCTGCATTTCACAATAGCAAGAGAACAGCATCTGACTGTTAATATTTGATATTCGTTAAGGTACATGGGAAATTATGCAAAAAGGATAACAAAACCAAATACCAAATATAGGTTGAATATCAAATAGATGTGCACTGTTTTTTTTTAATAACTTTTAATTTTACTTCAATGACAGTTTCACTTGAAAATCAGAATGCGGCGGATTATTCCAGAGTCAGAAGAGTATCACACATTTCTTTTTATCCGGAATGTAGTGTATTTCTCGTTGTTTGATGGAGTTCTTTCATTTCTCAGTGCGTGTGGATAATTTATAATAACTTATTTGCGTGTGAGTAGTATAATATTTTTTTCAGAATTTCAGCATGTTGGAAAACTATGACTGAATCCAAATTTCACCGATGTAGCAGTTCTGACATTTGAAGAAGGTGTGAAGACAGTAATTTTTTTTCTTCTTCTTCTTGGCCAGCAATCATAGATGTCAGCTGGTAAAACATAACAATACGTATTTTTATTCAACTACTTCAGTACATATTTAATTTAGTTTCGCAGTGATGGGACTATTTTTTGGTAACCAAAATAGTTTTTCCAAACGCTGCACAAACAAAAAATTAAAAAAAATTACGTTTGATGATTTTTATGATAAGATATAAATTTTAAAGTTAATTTTGTATAATATTGTTCTAAATTTTTCATTTCGTAGTCCACACTACGTACTGCTTGATACTTTTTCTGGTATTTCTCTAGTGATGCAGGGTTTTTCTTAGTTTACAGTTCAAAATAATATTTTCCCTGAAAGAAAATAATTCTTAGTCAATCTCAAATATCTAGGAGTTGCATGCATAACAATATTTTCACTCAATACAATTTCCTCATAGAAGATAATTTCTGTGTATTAATATTTTATATAAAGTCATTTGCAAATGTTTAACACCACCCGTTTGTATTAGACTTCTGCCGATTGCGTCAGGTACTGTCTGTGAAACACAACTTCCTGTCAGAATTACAACATCATACAGCAGCAGCTGTTGGTAGAGTTGGAGAAAGCGTGCGATCGTCATTTTGCCTCTGGTTTTCATGCTGAAAGGTTTTGTACGCATTTTATATACATAGCGAAAAATGGGCCAAAAGAGACGTCATTAAGTGATACTAACAGAGCAACAATTGTGGCTTTATATGAAAAAATATACTCGGAACGTGACATATGCAGAAAGGTGAAGGTGAGCAAGACTGCTATTTATAATGCGATCATGAAATATCGAGATACAGGTGAATTTAGCCACCGAAAGAGAAGCTGATATTAGTATCAGCATTGTTTCCCAACGTTTTAGTAAAGATTTTGGATTGAAGTCTTATAAAACTGCACATGAACATAGACTAACATGTGTCATGAAAAAGAAGACTCCAGTTTGCCAAACGTCTTCATTCATGGACTGCTGAAAATTGGAGCCAAGTTCTTTTTTCCGATGAATCAACTGTGCTTAAATTTCAATGACGTGAAGCAAATGTTTGACGACAAATAGGTGAAAGGTTTGATAAAAAATACACCGTTAGCACCGTGAGACATCCGCCTAGTCAGATGATATGGGGTGATGTGTCAACATCCGGTACTGCTTTATTAGATTTCTTGCCGAGAAGCACTACCATGACTGGTCCTCGTTATGTGGAAATATTGCGTGAGGAGTTGTTTACTCATATGTAAGTGCACATATGCTCAATCGTTATGTATGATGGTGCTTCATTCCACAGATCAAAGAAAGTAAAGGACTACCTGCAGAGGAAAAAGATGCCTGTGCTTGACTGGCCTGGTAACAGTCCCGACCTTAAACCCATCGAAGGCTTGTAGACCATTTACAAAACAAATTAGCAAATAAAGAGCCATCAAATTCCCAAGCTTTGATTGACGCGATAAAGTACGTGTGGTGCAAAGACGTTTCAAAAGACTGCTGCAAATCTCTCATTGAGAGTATGCCACATCGCTCTCCGTTCGTTATAGAAAACAATGTTGACTACGCAAACTATTGATTTCGGGCTGTTTGTGTTTTAAATAATGTAAGTATTTATCTGTGGTGTCATTCTTTCAAATATCATTGACTGGTAATTTAGGTGTTTCTTTCAAAAACGTCAATTCCAATAAATTGACAGGTTAAGTAAAATTTTTGCAAAAGACTGTACTATAAAATTTCAGGGAGCTTTGAGTTTTATTTATGAGATAGTTGGACCATATATTTATTTATACTGGAAGATACATATCATCCGGGAATGTACACATTGCACAGATTATGGCATTTTCTGTGAAGAATAATTTATACGAACAGAAAGAGTGAAGACCCTCTCATGAATTTTATTTGATTTGGCAGTTGACATCATATTAAAACTTAACTTCTATGCATATGATATACTTTCACACAAATCTGTACAATTCGTGTCATTATGAAAACGCCGATGCGAACTGAAGAACTCTTTTACTATAATGAGCTTAGTTATCTTTCGTAAAACGCGTATGAACGAATGCCCAGAGACCCTTACTATAGCTGGTTTTGCATTTATGTTTGTTTGTCGAGTAGATTACCCGCTATGGGAAGTTATCTCGTAAAAATTCGAAATAAAGGTGTGTGAACAATTATGACGAAATGGAGCTTCTAGTACTTCTCTTAAAAAAAACACATATACACACACAGAAGTTAATTTTGATAGTCATTGTCCCCGAAATGTGTTTTTTAGGTCTTTCCATCACCAAAAAGAAAATCAATCAGTACAAAAACGAGAGTTTTTTTTATTTATTTTCTGTACCAACGTAATCAATTATGTTCAAAATGAAGTAAAAAAACAAACTGCGTGCGTGGGGAGATAAAACGTCGTGCGTGGGGAGATAAAACGTCGTGCGTGGGGAGATAAAACGTCGTGCGTGAGGAGAACAAACTGCGTGCTTGGAGACAGGAGCAAAATGCGGATGATTCTGCAAAGGCAGAACGCCAAACCCCACGTCAGTGCTTTCACTTCAGTGGCAATACAGAAATTCGGGTATCAAGTTCATGAACACCGTATCTATAGCGCATATTTGGCGCCGTCAGATTTCTGGTTGTTTTCTGCTCTCAAGAGACATTAGAAATAATTTCAGTTGTTCACCTGTGACGAAGATGTTCAAGCTGCTTCTAGGAAATGGTTCAGAGAACAGCCTGCAAATTTTTACAGACGGGGCTTTAAAAATTTTTGAAGGGTTGGATATCTATATCGAGCGGGATGGGGACTTTTTTGAAAAATGAAATTTGTGACTACAATTCGTAGCTTTATTCTTGTTTTGTTTCAATTTGGTTTCTTACAAATTGGCGTGCATAAAAATATGGAGGTATTAGTCTCTATACACCCGGTGTATAAGATAGGAAGAAATAAAAGAATTTGATGGCTTGGTATGAAAACACAGTATCTAGGAAAGAAATATCCACACTGTTAGTGCTACCCACCGACATGAAATAAGTCGTTGGTTATGGAAAGGTGAATGAACAATGGAGTGAGTTGGCTTACGCTTCATCCAGGGCAAACTTCTTTACGGCTTCATTCTTCCTCTGTAACGTTAACGAGAATGGGAAACCAATCACCGAAAATTTGGATTTGCCTTTTAAAGGCTTCAGAAGTAATGAAGTACATGATTTGTTTATAATTGAACTATTACTTTTAAGTAGCTACAATAATCTTTGATCATAAAATACACTGCTGGAGAATTGCTAAAGACGGATCATAAACGGCTATATAGCGCATAAAAAAGTAAGTGTGGTTGGATGCCAAGAGAAATAAAAATAATAACAGAATGCCAGGACATTACAAGAAAGAAAATTTATTGTGCTCTGAAATCCAGAAGGCTTTGGAACGTGTTCAAGGTACAAACAGGTTATTTTGCGCAGAATACGTAAACGTAAAAAAAATGCAATTACCGTCCGCAGGCGTTCCGGCGTAAGATGTCAATACGGGATATGGCCACCATGGAGGGCGATACAAGATTCCACACGTCGTGTCATGCTTTGAACAACATTATCAAGCAGCTGTTGGTATAATTTATCCCATTCCTCTCTCAGTGCACGGATGAGGGTGTCCTTGTTTATTGGAGGGCATTGGCGACCAGCAAGACTCCTCCCCTGAGCACCCCACACATTTTCAATGGGATTCAGATCTGGAGAATGTGCTGGCCATACGAGAAGCTGAATATCATCGCTCTGAAGACACTCCTGGACAGCGACTGTTCGGTGACATGTTGCGTTGTCGTCTATGAAAATGAATCTATCACCGACAGCACCACGGAACATGCGAACATGAGGTAGCAGAACATCATTAATGTATCGTTGGCCAGTCATAGTCCCAGTTGGAAGCACATAAAGAGATGTACGGCCATTGATCATGATGCCAGCCCATACCATGACACTACATGTCGGATATCGGTCCCTTTCCAGTATGTTTGCTGGACAATATGCAGTACCACGGTCATGCCAGATCAGTTGTCGTCGACAATCAGACAATAGACTGTATCTACTCTCATCTGAGAAGAGGACAGTAGACCAGTCGTTATCAGTCCAATTGTGATGTTGATGGCACCATTGCAAACGGGCGGTACGGGGACGTCTGGACAATGGGATGCACACAACAGGACGGCGGGCGTATAGTCCTCCTTCATGCAAACGTCTGGCGACAGTTTTTCGGGAGATCCGCTTGCCAGTAGCAGCCATAAACTGATTTGCTACCTCACTAGCTGTGCTGCGCCGGTGTCTTTTTGTTGATAGCACTATGTACCGATCTTCTGCAGGTGTCGTACTGCGAACACGACCTCCCCCGTGACGTTTGCTACACTCTTCATTTGTTTGAAATGATTTCCAAAGCCTTGAAACAACACTGTGGCTGACGTCGAACTCCCTGGCAACATCTGTTATTTTTCGCCCTTCTTCAATCTTGCCAATAATACGGCCACGCGTAAAATCATCTAGGTGATGTCGGGAAGACATATTGAAAATTGCAAGTTCTTCCATTGATTCTTTCCCTTTCAACTTTGCGTTTGAACAACAACGGTCAATACGCGTCAAATCCTTTATATCTCTTATCAGCGCTATGACGTCACGAACAAGTTCGGCAATCCAAAATTTGCATACGCACAACACGTCTTACTGTATCCCGCACTTATGCTAATTTCCACATTTTCCTGCCTTCCATTTTATGGTTGCTATCGTTGCCATTGTCATCTGTCCTTAGCAATTGTCCGGCAGTGTACTTAAAGTAATCTAAGGAATCCTGGTTAAATTGTGCAACATGTTTCTTTAAGAAAACATTTTCAAAAATTATGAACAAATAATGTAGATTAATACTCTACTTGAAACGACTAAAAGGTTCATATCAATGATTTCTTTTAACTTTTGTAATATGGTATTGTGACGGATTCGTATGATGATCTACAAATCCGGTGTTTCCAAAATTTGGATTAGCAGCTGACTAGTGAGAAACTCATTCCCCGAAACTTTAAAGTGCCATTGCATTTTGAAAAGCCTGGTGATTATGTTTATTCTATTAAATGTGGATTGAATTGGAAATGCAGACAAATAAAATGACCAAAAACCATCTACCAGCGAGCAATACGCATATGGCAGTATGATATAAAGAATTTTGTACAAACTGGGTCAAACCTTCACTAAGCTTCTTTCTCTTATGCTGTGTTTCAACCTCTCTTACCAGCAATTGTCGCCTTTTGTGTTCGCATACCATCTTTCTAGGTATTGTTATTTCAGTCTCTGTATGTATTGAAGGAACCTTTTCCCTTGTTCATCAGTTACAGCTTCTAAGTTTCTTGGGAAAATTTGCAAATTGGAATCCAGGATGTGTCTTTTGAGTAACATTCGACATCCCAGTCTCTGGTTAGCGTAGATGAGTCCTCTCACTAACACTTAATAGTTTTCAACTTTTTTGTTACCCAGAAATCCCTTAACCACTGCGAGAAAGGTCTTCCAGAAAGCGAGTTAAGGAGCACTTGTTTTCGAAATTCTGATCTATCAAAATTTTCTAATCTGGGCTCCAATAACTATTCCCTCTTTCCCTTTTGCATCACTTACACGTGGGAAGTGACTTCTGACATACAGTATGTGGAACCTTCTCCACTCTTGTCCAAAGCCTTCACGAAGTGTTTTCTCAAACCCAACTTAATATGTAAAGCGAGGGGTGCGGCGAAACAATCAATATTTGTTTTCGGTCTAATAAAGAGGCGTAATTAAATATATATTGCCGTGGGAAGTTTTTCTGACTGTGGGGGTAGTCTTTCACAGTGTACTGTTTATCAGAGGCTTTACCATCGAAAAGACAAAGAAAGGAATTGCTTTTTGTAAATCCACTCTGAAGTCAGAGTAGCTAGACGATAATTTTCAAGTCTCCACATATTTGCCAGCAGTACTTGTTGTATTGGATTGCACTTAACAACAACAACATGTTCCCGTAAGTTTCGGCCGTATATGCTGTATGAACCGCTGGTATTGATGATTTAGGATTTCCATCGTGTAGCAACACATAGACTTGTTTTTGGAAAGTGTATGAAAAGCTTCCGAAATTGAGGGATATGCTCGAAACCACGTTCAGACATTAATCCGTCGATTTTTGAAAACACACACAATGCGTTCTGCTCTACAAAGTACCATTAAAATTGTCCATGCCATTTTCTGTACATGATATTTGAGTGATTTGGGCCAGTAAGGTCCATTGCTCCAACCTATATCATAAATGTTCAGCTAGATGTTTGCTAAGTTTAAGGTCTCAAAATAAGTCGTTTGGTCTCATTTGGTGAATCAGATGCAGTGTTGTGATATGCCCGGGACTGTGTGGGATTAATCAAATTACGTTGATGTTTCACTCTCTTTACCTGTTTCTTCTTCTGGAAGAGAGTATTCTTCCAATTGCAAAAGTGGCTGAGGGACGGGTAGTTCAGGTTCATATGGTAAAGGACGAATTGCAGAAGGAACATTATGGTATTCTACTTCATATTTTGTTTTATTTGAATATCCCTCGATATTAATGAGGCAAAATTAAAAGTTCTGTGAATGGGTAATTGGCTCTCGCCAAGCTATCAGAACTGCAGAAGGCATACACATTGGTTTGTCTCCATTTATCCGGTTAGTCCAATTTCAATAACATGCTAAGCAGGCTATGTGTGGAGCCCATATTATATCTTGGTCACCAATGTGACAAACAAATTAATAATAAAAATCTTTGAAAGACCGACGCTGTATTCCAAATATATACCGTGGACTGTTCACATATGCAATGAGACTGTCTGTTGAATTTACACATTTGCAGCGGGTTCCATCCATTATAAAAGAACTAATTAAATGAGCATGCACAAGGTACAAAATCACTGCAATATGTCATGAACACATCATTTCTTCAATTAAGCCCGAGAGAACACATTGCACCAAGAAACAAAACCGTCTCTGTCACCTGTTGGCCTGGCCCCTGCAAACGAAAGGAAATCCTCAAAGAAAACAAAAGCACGTGTGGATCAGTATAGGAGAGAAAGACTTACAATTCTTTCAAGTCTTATCACAAAAGCAATCATAAAAAGAAAATTTGCTCCCAGAAAAGTTGTCGATATACTGAAAAGAACTTCAATCGGAGCATTTTAGGTCTATAACCGAGTACATAAATAGTATTATTTTCGGTTTGTGTAATATTTTCTTTAATTTTATTTTTCTGAAAATGGTGTGTGATGGCTCTTTTTGAAGGCCATATTCGTTATAAGCACATAACAATTGACTGCAGACGTATATTTTCATCTATGTGTCAAACACCTTGTTAATAAGTGGTATTATTAAAGTAATTTATGGGGTGTTCATAGGCTCAGTCAGCAAAACGTTTTATATAGTGTCCCACGAAGTAACTTACGAAATTATTACCAGGGTGCGTATTTGTTTCAATAAGTAAGTTCTATAGCATTTTAGCCACAGAACGGTAATAACAAAATTTAGTATTTTAATACCTAAACCACCCTCTTTGATATTGTTATATATGATTTCTTTTCTTAACATTATCTTCTCTATTAGAACAAATATATTGAAAGACAATTTTTTCAGCTCGTCTTTATATTGAATTTAGTACTGCTAAAGTATGCAAATAATAATTAAATTTAGAGTAGTGTAGTGAATTCATGATTTTGGCTGTTTTATATAGGGAATATTACAAATCTGCATAGCTTTTACTCATTTCCAATTTTCTTTGCAAACACAGATTCCATATAATATCGCCTTCAATATTTTTAACTGACCCCGAGACACCTAATATCTTAATACACTGCCGGGCAATTGCTAAGGACAGATGACAATAGCAACGATAGCAACCATAAAATGGAAGGCAGGAAAATGTGAAAATTAGCATAAGTGCGTGATACCGTAAGAACTGTTGTGCGTATGCAAATTTTGGATTGCCGAACTTGTTAGTGACGTCATAGCGCTGATAAGAGATATAAAGGATTTGGCGCGTATTGACCGTTGTTGTTCAAACGCAAAGTTGAAAGGGAAAGAATCAATTGACGAAGTTGCAATTTTCAGTATGTCTTCCCGACATCACCTAGATCATTTTACACGTAGCCGTATTATTGGCAAGATTGAAGAAGGGCGAAAAATAACAGATGTTGCCAGGGAGTTCGACGTCAGCCACAGTGTTGTTTCAAGGCTTTGGAAATCATTTCAAACAAATGGAGAGTGTAGAAAATTCACGGGAGAGGTCGTGTTCGCAGTACGACACCTGCAGAAGATCGGTACATAGTACCATCAACAAAAAGACACCGGCGCAGCACAGCTAGTGAGGTAGCAAATCAGTTTATGGCTGCTACTGGCAAGCGGACATCCCGAAAAACTGTCGCCCGACGTTTGCATGAAGCAGGACTATACGCCCGCCGTCCTGTTGTGTGCATCGAATTGTCCAGACGTCACCGTACCGCCCGTTTGCAATGGTGCCAGGCCGCCCCGGAGGCGCAGTGGTCTAAGGCGCTGGCCTCTGATCATTCGTCCGTAAGGGGTCTGGGTTTGAATCCCGGTCAGGCATGGATGTTGTGTTTGTCTTACGGCACTGGCTCTCTCCCTTCCCTGGAACCAGTGACCCAAAATTAGGGACGGGAGACTGCTTATAGCACATTGAGTTGCTCACGGTGGTCGTTAAACCTCCAATCAAAAAAAAATGGTGCCATTAACATCACAATTGGACTGATAACGACTGGTCTGCTGTTCTCTTCTCAGATGAGAGTAGATACAGTCTATCGTCTGATTGTCGACGACAACTGATCTGGCGTGATAGTGGTAATGCATATTGTCCAGCAAACATAGAGGAAAGGGACCGATATCCGACATGCAGTGTCATGGAATGGGCTGGCATCATGATCAATGGCCGTACGTCCCTCTATGTGCTTCCAACTGGGACTATGACTGGCCAACGATACATCAATGATGTTCTGCTACCTCATGTTTGCATGTTCCGTGGTGCTGTCGGTGATAGATTCATTTCATGGACGACAACGCAACATGTCATCGAACAGTCGCTGTCTATGAGTGTCTTGAGAGCGAGGATATTCAACGCCTCTTATGGCCAGCACGTTATCCAGATCTGAATCCCATTGAAAATGTGTGGGATGCTTAGGGGAGGAGTCTTGCTGGTCGCCAATGCCCTCCAATAAACAAGGACACCCTCATCCGTGCACTGACAGAGGAATGAGATAAATTACCCCAACAGCTGCTTGATAATGTTGTGCAAAGCATGACACGACGTGTGGAATCTTGCATCGCCCTCCATGGTGGCCATATCCCGTATTGAAATCTTACGCCGGAACGCCTGCGGACAGTAATTGCATTTTTTCACGTTTACGTATTCTGCACAAAATGGCCTGTTTGTCCCTTGAACACGTTCCAAAGCCTTCTGGATTTCAGAGCACAATAAATTGTCTTTCTTGTAATGTCCTGGCCTTCTGATATTATTTTATTTCACTTGGCATCTAACCACACTTACTTTTTTATGCGCTGTATAGCCGTTTATGATCCGTCCTTAGCAATTGTCCAGCATTGTATTATTTGTTGTTTCCGTAGAGAGCTTGTTTTTATTCTTTTCCCAGCTTCCTTAATATATTCCTAAGATTTTGGGTATTATATTATGAGCAGACAAAGGTTGAAAAATTTCTATATTTTCATTGTAGTATCCTCTCCTATCTATGGATTCGTTGTATTTAGCAAACAGAACAATGATGTCTGCTCATGTCAACACTTTAAGAGTTTCCCCAGTACAACCTGGAAGGGGAGATCTTATATGTTTTTGTTTTTTTTTCATTTTCGATACTCATTGAAAACTGGTCTGTAACTATTGTGTATAGAAGAGGGCATTGTGAACATCCTTTTCATACGCCCGAGGTCTTTTGAACTAATTCTGCTTCTTGATTACTAAATGTTATATACTTTAATTTTTTCTCATGCCTTACTTTATGAAAAGCCGGCCCAGAGGATTTAAAAAAGAAATGTTTAAATTTCTGATTTTTTTAACTATTTGACTTTTATACACAACGTGTATACTCATTTATAGCATTTGCTCATTTAGTAATTTAATGTTTATTGAGTCCACGTATTTACTAAAACAAAATTATTATAAGTGCTGAAAAATAAAAAGGGTTCATTACGGAACAGCCACATATTCGATCTCGGGAAAGAAGGAATGATCGAATCACTAAATATCCTCAGTGCGTCGGATGGGCACATTAAGCCCTCCGACTCTGGTACTGTCCTTACGATAATAAATAAGGTCGTCTTTCTTCCCCTTTCTACCTCGCTTCCGTGTCACTTTCCTATCGGTCACTCAGCCCAAATCTCCCAGCCTTCTATTTTTAAGGGCTGTTTAATTTCAGGGATCAGACGCTTACTTCCTAAAATCCTCTACATATGATCTGATCTGCTTCCAGATTAAAAAGAAACAAAGGATCGTAAACTGATGTGTACTTTTCGTCGAAATGTCATTTCTCAAGCGTTACTGTGATTGGCGTTCAACCTGCAACAGTTTTCCGTCAAGTGATACAAAAACTGCTTCTAACGTCTTATTCATATGAAAAATGTTTTATAGAATTATTGCTAAATATAAACCATTGATACTTCATGTTATCCGAAAATATATGTAACTATTCTGCTTGATCTTATATTGTTTCAAATAAAAATCTCTCCTTCGTTGAATATTGTGATTTCCTGTTTGCAAACGAAAAACTTCTCTTTCCTGGAACGTGAAATTTGGTATAATACTGAAAAAAATTCCCTGAAAAAGAACACCGCTTTTAAAGTAAATATTGACGTGAATTGCAGTATGGTTTATCTAACACTGGAAAGACATGCCATGTTTTGGAAGAAAGCCAGAAGAACTGTTCAAAATAGTAAAATTAACATCGAAACGTTGAAAGAGGCTTTAACATCTTCAAGTTAATAGACTACGTCTCAAATTCCGTTCATTCTGCTCTGATTCTTAAAAGACATCTTTCTTCCCTTCTCGAATTAGCAGAGAAATTGCCGAATCCTGCGATGTTCGTTCTAGGCAATGCGAACTAAGAGACTTAATCAAATTGGCCACTGAGGCAGGATAAACCTCAAACCAGATGCATAATTGTATCGAAAATAACAGAAACAGGCGTGTGAATGAGTCTATAGCGTAACTACGCTACCTACGCTCTATTCCCTACATGCCATACGTTTCCTGTCAACTCAAAAAATTGCTCAAAAAGATGAACTCCGGTGTCGGCATAAGGTCCCCGGTAATTTTACATATCATATTTAAGAGGAATATTAAAGAAGTCCCTTCTTTTCAATGAGGCCGTGTTTATGCCATTCCTCTAGAATATCCGGACGGTTCCAAAAGATACTACATCGGATTGACTAAACATTCGTTTCGAATTAGACTAAACGAACATAAACGAGTCACATTGGACAGAAAAGTACCCACGATTGTCAAGTTCAAATATGATAATCCCATGTAGGATAATGTAAAGAAATTAGCTACCTACCCTACGACTAAATTAACCGCCATTCGCGAAACGGTAGAGATCATTACCAAGAATGAGGCTTTCAATGATAACGTCTCTTTTGAATTACAACGCGTTTAGAACCAATTCTGCAAATAATGCTGCGTTTTCTTACACGGTACCATGTGTGCAACCAGCTTGGTGCCATGGTGTCATACCAGAATAACACCTCATTTCTTTGAATGAATAATTACTTTCGCATCTATTCATTGACTGCCTAGTCAAGTCACTGCGTTCAATTTGTTGTAGTGTTCTATTATTCGGTTTGCAATTTGCTGTCAGCCTTCTTCGAAAATGCCATTTGGATGATGTGCGAAAGCTCGAAAACTTTGATTTCTGTTCTACGTCAGTAAATTCAGATAACTAGTATAGTTATATTATTTGAGTATACTTGTTTCACAGTTTCTGTTTATTATCTAATGGTAGTTACCAGGAAAAAGTGTAGAAGAATGCACACCATATGTAAAATTAAATTGAACTCGAAATTAAACATTTATTATGTTATTAACATTTAAGTACCGTATATCTTTTCAGTAGACATGCCATCTACATATGAACGGCATTTTTGGGTTCATCACATTAATTGCCTTTTGAATCCTAGTTTTTATTCCGGAGGCAAAAATACACTTTTCTTGGTATATACTATTTTTAGTAAAATATTCGAAAAGCTCTTTATATAAATATTTCTATTTCACTACAACTGAAAAATCTAAATACGTACATCATTGTACCAAGAAGCAGATATTTATAGCTGCATGATAACTTTTTTCATAAGTAACTCAGCGGACATAGCTGAACTCATCGTACATCACCGCTGCTGAGTTGCTGCATAAATCTCCAAAAGCGTGATTGGTATTTTTGCTTGTTCTTTTTATATTGTTGATAATAATTATAACTTCTTACAGCATTTGAAAGCAGTTACGGATGGTGATAAAAACGGAAAACTTCTAAATTACGATACTTGATCTTTGAATCCTGTTTGCCATAAATTTTAGCTTCTATAAGTATAAAAACATGATTAATTCCACGACAGTAATCAGCTTTAGACGACTTTTCCGCAGGGTAGTTGGCACAATACGGACACATGTATTCAGGGTAAAAATAATGCAAAGCACTGTCATTAAAATATTCGCAAATTTTAAGTGCTGACTATAAATTTATTGGTTCTTTTATTTATAATTACTGCTAATATTTTTAAAATAGCAACGCAAAATTAAAATGTTTTGTTAATAATGTGCATTACATAAAAACCTATTCTCTGCCAAACAATGAAATTTGAAAATACATCTGCTGTTTATGTTAGCTTCGGTCAGCTGGCAGTGTCTTAGTATCTATTATTAAGGCCGCAATTTTTATTATTTCATTTCTGAGAGTTTCAAAAATGCTCCATTCCTCTAAATGTGATTCATTTTCTGGAAACAGATGCTTTAAATCATTGTATAGCCTATTATTCCCACCTTCTCAGGACGAAAACGATGCAGCTGTTAATAACGGCGTCCTCTTTAGAGCATATATTAAAGTCTTATAATGTATTTTCGAATTGGCTCCACATACTTACGTGACAACGAGGCCAACTTTTTAGAACATTAGTAAGCTATTAGTTGAGGATTATTTGTCAGTGTTTGATGTGCAGATATAAATTTCATACGTTCAGGCCACTGAAGGCCTTCTATGTGAAGAGAAGAATTTAGATGCACGTTATGTAGCTCCTATGCTTTCCTCGGCATGCTCTTCGCGTTCTCCTGTTATTTTCCGTGGCGTTTCATTTACCTTTAAAACAAACATTAAAAATTTCCTTTTTGGACATACTGGACTACATTTTCGCCACTGCCGAATAAAATTATATGTTAAACTAATATTTTCGTTAGATCTCGTCTGTTCGAATAATGAAAAAGTCGTTTATTTTCACTTTTTCACTATTTGTTTCGCATTAACCCAATACAGGGATGGATTTATGTTTTTTTTATATTTCTCGGTTTACCCGAATGTATAATAAAGAAATGAAACAAACTCTGTAATGTCACTATAAAATTTTACGTATTGGGTATAAAAATGGCGTGTTTGTTACATTCAGTGTGTTTCTCAGCATACTTCATAGGAATACACGGCTGAGGTGACGTTTACCCTATTAAAATAATACCACTGTTTTTAATAATGAAGGATTTGTTGGCGGCACCATAAATGTTAATGTGAGGTTCCAATAAAACAGGATAAAATAACCATGTCCATATTGATAGAATATGTAGGCTTCCTAGATGGTAACGGGAAGCTTTGTATCCAGTAATGTGTCAATACAAAACATTTTATAGATTTCAAAATCATAAGTAAACTATATTCTGGTTTAAAAACAAAAAATATCCTTTCCGTTTCAGTTGTAATTTCAGGCAACTGCGAATTGAAATTGAGTAGACATTGCAGTACTTCGACGTTTAAATTGTGATACTACTGCATTTTTTAGCATACTACCTGCTGATTCTGACGGTAAGGAAAAGCGAAAACCGTTGCTACCTATAACTTGAAAGGCCAACAGGTCCTGGAAACCAGAAAAGTGCAGCGCCGTTATTTCTGTAGAAGCTGCGATGAGTATTGCAAAACGTCATACAAAAATCTGTTATTGACAGGATGACTCCAACAGTTTAAAGTAATAAGGGAGAAAACGACTTTATTGAAAAAAGTAATTTTTTAATGCTTTCCTCTTGCTGTCAGGTTCATGAAGAGCAAATATTATTAATTTTTACAGCATTACCACACATCCGTAGTCTGTTGTTAAAATATTTTTACCCGTCCACATAATTCACGATGATGACGATTTTGTAAAATAATTTAGAAATTGCTTCCCGAAGCTAAATATTTCCATCAGATGGCGAAGGATCATTAATCCCTTGTACGGTATTATTTAGAGTGTAAATACAGAACCAAAAGCCAGAATTAAACAAGAAAGATGACACCGAATTTTCGGGATTATTAATAAGCACGTCTTTTGAATCCGTTCTCACGCTAATTAAATTTATCAAAGCTATTCAAAAGCAATGGAACCGGTATCTAAACTAATAGTATCTGACGGTAGAAAGAAGCTTTTCAATCGGGTTTTAATCCTCCAGGTACTGGTGTAAACGAAATCTTGAGCTTTACGAACTCTTAGAAACAGAGTTATCGACTTAAAGAAAATAAGATCTGACCTTACGTCCCCTGGTGGAAAAACCATGCATTATTTTAGGAAGAAAGTATTCGCAAAAGGTCTATCCATATGAGCGGTATCGGTCCAAGAAAAAAAAATTAGGTCGAGTTTTCTTAGGATCCCAGATTTTGCTACAAATACATCAGAAGCAGAAATTAACATTTGAAAGACCCCTGGTGGCCAAACCATTCTTTACAAAACATTAGAAATTAATTGAAAACAGCATTTTCCATCAGGTCTTGTATGCAATACAGGAAAAATTTTTCGAATCGGAGTTTTAGATGCAGAAAACGCAATTTACCTTTTATGCGCCCTAGCGGAAAGTCTTAAAATGAATTACGTGAAATTTTTTGAATTTATAGGAAAAACATTTCGCATCCGAAACACTATCCAACAACGAAGGAATCTTTTAAATTGGACCTTTAGAAGTAGAGATATTGACAAAAATAGAGATATACATCTAAGCCACCTGGCGTAGAAAAAGCATGCATTATTTCAAGAAGAAAGTGTCTCCTAAAAGGTTTGTCGACATGAACAGCATCGGTCAATAAAAGACTTTTTTTGCAATCGAGATTTTAGAAGCTCATATTGTGCTGCAAATACATCAGAAGCGAAAATTAAATCTTACGCATACGCCTGGTGGCCATACCATTGCTTTAGAAAAAATTAGAAACTATGTGAAAACGATTTCCCATCGGAAGAGCTGTATCCGGTGCGGAAAGAATTTTTCAAATCGGAAGTTAGAAGCATAGAAATAGTGGGAAACGCAATTTACCTTTACGCTCCCTAGCGGAGAATTCTATCGGCGAATTACTTTAGAATTTTGAATTTATAGAAAAACATGTCACACAAGAAACACTATCCAACAAAGAAGGAATTTTTAAAATCGGAAAGCCTAGAAGTAGAGATATTGACGAAAATAAAATATTCGTCTACGCCTACTGGCGCCAAAAAACAACATGGCACTATTTTAAAGAAGAAAATATTTTTAAAAAGGTGTTGCCTATAGTCATGAGTAGTATCGGTCTACAAACGACGTTTTTTTCAATCGAGAATTTATAAGCTTCCATGTTTTGCTGCAAATACATCGGAAGCGGGAAACTAAGATTTACGCCCCCTGGCGGCCAAACCATTTTTTTTTTACAGAAATTAGAAATTATGTGCAAACGAATTCCCATCAGGAGCTGCATCCGGTGCAGGAATCCTTTTTTAAGTCGGAGATTTAGAAGCAGAGGTATAGGGAGAAACGCAATTTCACTTTTACGCCCCCTAGCGGAAAGATAATGAATTACTTGAAAATTTTGAAATTATGTGAAGCAAATGTCACACTGGAAATACTGTCCAACAAAGTAGGAATTTTTCAAATCGAACCCCTTTGGAAGTAGAGATATTGACAAAAAATAAGATACAGATCTACGCCCCCTGGCGTAGAAACCATGCACTATTTTAAAAAGAAAATGTTCCTCAAAACCTTTGTCGACATCAGTAGTATCGATCTACAAACGACGTTTTTTAATCCGAGAATATAGAAGCTCATATTTTGCTGCTTAAATACATCAGAAGCGGAAATTAAGATTTACATTGGCCTCCCTGGGGGCCAAACCATTTTTTTTTACAAAAAGTAAAAATTATGTGCAAATGATTTCCCATCAGGAGCTGTATCCGGTGCAGGGAATTCTTTTTTTAAATCGGAGATTTAGAAGCAGAAATATTGGGGGAGAAACGCAATTTCTACCTTTACGCCCCCTATCGGAGAGTCTGTGAATTACAGAAAATTTTGAAATTATATATAAAACATGTCACGCGGAAAAGCACTATCCAACAAAGAACGAATTTTTCAAATCGGACTCCTAGAAGTCGAGATATTGGACAAAAATATGATATATATCTACACTCCTCTGGTGGAGAAACTGTGGGATATTTTTAGGAAGGAAATATTCCGAAAGGTTTATCGATGTGAGTGGCATCAGTCCACGAAAGAATTTTTTTCAATCGATATTTTAGAAGCTCAGATTTTAGAACAAATACATCAGAATCAAAAAATTCACCCTTGCGCCTCTGGTGGCCAAAGTATTCTTTACCAAAAAATTCGACATTGCATTTGTAAAAGATTTTTCCATTGGGAGATGTATCCGCTGAAAAAAAAAATTCAAATCGAAGTTATGGGAGAAGAGTTATCGGGAAAAATGTAATTTTACTTTTAAAGCGCGCCTCTAGCGGAAAATCTATGCGTTATTTAAAAAGGAAACTATTATATCTAAAACACTCTTTTCGGACATAAATGGAATCGAATGATAAAATAATTTTTTCAATCGGATGTTTAGAAGCAAATATGTGGATTAAAACGTAATGTTTGAATTCGACATCATCTGCATTTACGCCCTGTAAAGCGGTGGCAAAATTGTACATCGTAAAAAAAACGAAATAAAGGATCCTCATTCGCATATTTCAAAACTTCTTTTTGAATGCAAAAATAATTTTTCAAATCGGAGTAATAGTTGCATAGATACCGTGGGTGCAGACGGACGGACAGGACGGACAAACGGACAAACCGATAACAGAAGCTGCGATCTTTTTTTACAAAAAGGCGTGCTAAAAATGGATTCAGCAGGTCCTGCTTACTGTAAAAAATGTATTATTCGTACATACTGTTCTGATAAATTCATATCTTCTCTCTCGTTGCATTTCAACGAATATTTCATTTTTCACACGATATTTCTTATTATAAAAGTCTGATTTAAAAACTTGGTTTATCATGATGTACTAATTCCTCTCAGGGAGACACTATAAAATTATTCCACATTTGCAGTGTTTCGTGACAGATTGAACGATAATGGGATTCCCTTTTCCAACATTTTCTCAGACTGAATATATCTGATTCAAATTTCCTTTCTCACAGTAAGATACGATTTTCGATATATCGAAATATATCCCTTTTCAATATTACGATATATCCGTTTCGATGTTACGATAAATTTTTCCGATATTACTATATCCGTACGATATTCGTTTCATACGGTGAGAGAGGAATTTCTGACGGTGAGAAAGGTGAAAATGGTATATCTCTCACCGGACGAAAATTTCTAAGCGAGAAAGAATTTCTCACAATACGATATATTTAGGAATGGTTATTGCAAGTAATATCTACATCAGCTACAAGAAGCCATCGCTACTGGATGTATGCAGAAAAAAATCTTTATTTGCTTCCTCTGACATAAATTAAGTTTTCCAGAACTTTTGTCTCTGTCGCTGAGTGCCAATCCTGAACACTGTTTTACATGTTTTGCACTTTAGGTTTTATGAAGTTCGGACTCTTCTTGATATGCCTGCGTAAACTTATTTTGTCGATTTTGCATTTCCGATTCTGATTTGTTGGAAACGTTATACTAAAAAACAGGTTGCACACTCATTTCCGTTTCAAAAAACAAACAATTTTTTTTCACGTTAAAAAATAGGGAAAATGTAAGAGCGTGAAATTACATTTCGCTTTTATTCATATATCTGCTTTCATTTGTCTCGATTTTACAGCTACGATTAAGACGTTTTACACACATTTTGATACTTCATATTATCATTTTCCGCTGCTAGTCGACAGGTATTTTTTTTTCTATTCGGCAACTATTTATAAAACCAAAAAAATCCAGTTTAAATAACTCATTTTGTAACTAGTTCCTTTTATGTCAGGTAAATTTTCAATCATTAAGCTATTTTTTTCTATTCACAGTTTTTTACAACGAGAAGAAGTTCTTTTCTGTCTATCATTTTCTACTTTTGGTAATGTCGGGTTTCAACATTCTTTTTTAGTACAAAAAATGACATGAAACGTGCTCCCTAAACCCGGAAATATCGGCGCAATCATTCTTATATAATTTTTGCTTACTGCGCAAAATGAAAGATATTTCCCGATTTAGGTTACGTAATGTTATGTGCTACAAGTTGGAGTGGCATTACACTTCTGGAAAGAGAATATATGAAATATTGAGGAAATTGTTCAGTGGAAGCTGAAAAGGAATTTAGCACTGCATATGTTATAACAAAATATATCTCAGTTATTAACGTTATACTTGGAGCTCCTTAAAAAACGAATAGTGGAAGACGATGGGTTCGATTTGCGGTGGCGTGGCGGAAAAGAATTTATCCGTGACTCACTTATAAACGTGGAAAGAGCGATGACTTCTGTTTAATGTTCCTTGGTCCACGTCAAATGTCTGTATTGACTAAGTAGTAGCACGCCAAAACGCATGTGAAAATCATTCGACGGAGAGGGTGTATCAAGTGTAAAGCCCACACCCAGGAACGATGTTTGCAACAAATTGCACTTGCATTAACCTCCATGGGCAGTTAGGATGAATCGACGTCGTGTTGATGCAAAACAGGAGCAGTTTAGCGAGTTTTAAGAGAGGGTATACAATTGAGCTCTGAGTGTGCGGTAGTCAGGTCGCCGTATCTCCAGGCATTTGGACAAGAGACACGTGATTAGCGGACAATGTGGAAGCCAATGAGTCAAGGGTGGCACAAACTAGCAGCACGCAAGCAGTGGATGGCGGAGGTGCAGTAACCAAACGTGAGTATGGAGTGATTGTGTGAGTCGGTACGAACAGAAACTATATCGTCACCGCTCTAAATCATTCGTGTCCATGTTGCTTCTGTTCACTGGTACAGATGTGGCCATTCGCACGGTAGCCAGACGACTTGCGGTACGGTGACTTCCATTCGAGAACGCCACCTTACTGCCTACCACTAACCAGCGAGCATCGCCATGGTGGGATACTGTCTGCTTTCGTCGTATTGTGCCCCGTGAGTTTTCATGGTCTGCACTTTGGCACGATGACCAGCGCATATGTATGTGGGAGACATGTCAGCCAGCGCACCGATCCTTAACGTATCACAACTGTTATCATATCGGGAGTGACTCTCGGAAAAGCCATTTGATACGATAACTACACACACGTTTGGTAGACCTCAATACCACTCTCTCGTCTCAGCGATGCGGCGACAACATTCTACTACGTGTTGTTTTGCTATTCCTGTGGAAGCATCACAGAACAATGTTTTAACAGGACAACTCATGTCAACTTACGGCACGGTCGTCCGGAGGCTTTTCTCCGTAATGTGGACACTCTTCCGGCACTGCACGATCTCCCGACTTCTCATCGATCGAATATGTTTGGGACATTATGGAACGCTACCTACCGCCACATCGGAATGTCGGCCCGTTGGCCAGCAATTGGGACACCATCTGGCATAACATAACCCAGGACAGTGATCGTGAACTTGCCGCTTATGCCTAGGGGATAAATGCTTGTATCCGAGC